>JANJGN010003949.1:15000-38439 GCA_026770705.1 Isurus oxyrinchus
GGGAGACGGGGAGAAGGTGGGTAGGTGGGGATTGAGGGAGACGGGGAGAAGGTGGGTAGGTGTGGATTGAGGGAGACGGGGAGAAGGTGGGTAGGTGGGGATTGAGGGAGACGGGGAGAAGGTGGGTAGGTGGGGATTGAGGGAGACAGGGAGAAGGTGGGTAGGTGGGGATTGAGGGAGACGGGGAGAAGGTGGGTAGGTGGGGATTGAGGGAGACGGGGAGAAGGTGGGTAGGTGGGGATTGAGGGAGACGGGGTGAAGGTGGGTAGGTGGGGATTGAGGGAGACGGGGAGAAGGTGGGTAGGTGGGATTGAGGGAGACGGGGTGAAGGTGGGTACGTGGGGATTGAGGGAGACGGGGAGAAGGTGGGTAGGTGGGGATTGAGGGAGACGGGGTGAAGGTGGGTAGGTGGGGATTGAGGGAGACGGGGAGAAGGTGGGTAGGTGGGGATTGAGGGAGACGGGGAGAAAGTGGGTAGGTGGGGATTGAGGGAGACGGGGTGAAGGTGGGTAGGTGCGGATTGAGGGAGATGGGGAGAAGGTGGGTAGGTGGGGATTGAGGGAGACGGGGTGAAGGTGGGTAGGTGGGGTTTGAGGGAGACGGGGAGAAGGTGGGTAGGTGGGGATTGAGGGACTCGGGGAGAAGGGAGAGAGAGAGAGAGAGTGCGGCCGGAGTGAAATTACCACCCCCACCTCCACCACACCGGCAGTCACTCCCCCCGCCTCCATTGTCGGCTCTCACTGCTCCGAGTGGGATCTTTCCTTGCAGCCCATGGCTTTCTGAGAAGCCCGTGGATCTGGAGTTTCCCGCTGGGACGTCAGGAGCTCCTCCCGGACGGAGACGGACCGCTGCAGGCTGGGCCTGTCCGGGCCCCGTTCCCTGGCTCTGGCATCGTTCGCTGCCTCTGTCGGGTGAAGGAAATGCCAGTTACTGAGCACCAGGAAGCAGCCGCGTGAAGGGGGAGGAGGAGGCGGGGGGAGGGGGAGGGGGGTCTTCATTCCGAGCAGGGGAGGGTCCATTCAGCCCCCTCGAGACTCATCCCCTCCCCCCCCTTCGCCAGCACCATGTCTGATCCGAATTCCCACCCGCTCAGCCCTTCGATACCGCTTTGTGGACTCTTGGTATCCTCCACACAGCTTTTTTTCCAGCCCTCCACACACTGACCCCCCCTCGGAGAGACGAAATTCCTCCTCATCTCCCTCTTCAACTGGAGACCCCCTCATTCTGAAACTGTGCCCCTTCCCCCCCTCGTTCTAGATACCCCCAGCACAAGGTGGGGGGTGAACACCCCCTCAGCCTCCACCCACCCCTCCCCTCAGGATCTGATCTGTGTCAATAAGATCACCTCTCATTCTTCTAAACTCCAATGAGGACAGGGACAGACCTTCCCAACCTTTCCCCCATCAGACAAACCCCCCTTCGTCCCGGGAATCAGCCCAGTGAACCTTCCCCCGACGCCCTCCAATAGCGAGTCTGTCCCTCCTTCAGTCAGGAGACTGAAACTGTCCGCCGCGCTCCAGGCGCGGACTCCCCAGTGCCCTGTACACTTGGAGCGAGACTCCCCGGCTTTTACACCCCATCCCCCTCGCAGTAAAGGCCATTTACCTCCCGGATCACCTGCTGCATCTGCGTACTAACGTTCCCCGATTCATGTACCCTGACACCCGGATCCCTCTGCACCGCAGAGCTCTGCGATCTGTCGCCACTTCAGTCGAATTCTGGGTGTCCCATTCCACCCGCCGAGGTGGATATAGCCTCACGTTGTCCCCAACACGCTGCGCTCCGTCTGCCAACTCGCTCAGACCAGCGATGCCGCTTGGCCCACCCTTGGTATCCTCCACACAGCTTCCTGTCCAGCCCATCTCCCCGGGAGCCGCCAACTGGGCTCAGATTCACTCGCTCCCCGCTCCCTACGTCGTTAAAATCGATCGGGAACAGCGTCGAGGACAGAACAGACCCCTGGGACGACCCTTCACCCCGTTGCTAACTCCTCAGTCCCGCCAATGTCACACCGGCGCCATGCGGGACCCGGGCGGGAGGACGGCAGGAGGTTCACGTGGAGTCTGGAACCCGACAGCTCGGTGTTCTGTTCCTTCAGTGCGACAAAGGCTTCACCAGCCTGAAAGAATTGGGAGCCTGGACTCACACGGAAGAGATCGCTCCTCCGGAGCAGACCAGCAGGGGGCAGGAGCGCACCTTGAATGCTGCACAGGACAGCAGAACCATTGACACTGTCCCCATCACACACTCCCAGGACAGGTACAGCACGGGGTTAGATACAGAGTAAATCTCCCTCTACACTGTCCCCATCAAACACTCCCAGGACAGGTACAGCACGGGGTTAGATACAGAGTAAATCTCCCTCTACACTGTCCCCATCAAACACTCCCAGGACAGGTACAGCACGGGGTTAGATACAGAGTAAAGCTCCCTCTACACTGTCCCCATCAAACACTCCCAGGACAGGTACAGCACGGGGTTAGATACAGAGTAAATCTCCCTCTACACTGTCCCCATCACACACTCCCAGGACAGGTACAGCACGGGGTTATATACAGAGTAAAGCTCCCTCTACACTGTCCCCATCAAACACTCCCAGGACAGGTACAGCACGGGGTTAGATACAGAGTAAATCTCCCTCTACACTGTCCCCATCAAACACTCCCAGGACAGGTACAGCACGGGGTTAGATACAGAGTAAAGCTCCCTCTACACTGTCCCCATCAAACTCTCCCAGGACAGGTACAGCAAGGGGTGAGATACAGAGTAAATCTCCCTCTATACTGTCCCCATCAAACACTCCCAGGACAGGTAAAGCACGGGGTTAGATACAGAGTAAATCTCCCTCTACACTGTCCCCATCAAACACTCCCAGGACAGGTACAGCACGGGGTTAGATACAGAGTAAAGCTCCCTCTACACTGTCCCCATCAGACACTCCCAGGACAGGTACAGCACAGGGTTCGATACAGAGTAAATCTCCCTCTACACTGTCCCCATCAAACACTCCCAGGACAGGTACAGCACGGGGTTAGATACAGAGTAAATCTCCCTCTACACTGTCCCCATCAAACACTCCCAGGACAGGTACAGCACGGGGTTAGATACAGAGTAAAGCTCCCTCTACACTGTCCCCATCAAACTCTCCCAGGACAGGTACAGCAAGGGGTGAGATACAGAGTAAATCTCCCTCTATACTGTCCCCATCAAACACTCCCAGGACAGGTAAAGCACGGGGTTAGATACAGAGTAAATCTCCCTCTACACTGTCCCTATCAAACACTCCCAGGACAGGTACAGCACGGGGTTAGATACAGAGTAAAGCTCCCTCTACACTGTCCCCATCAGACACTCCCAGGACAGGTACAGCACAGGGTTCGATACAGAGTAAATCTCCCTCTACACTGCCCCCATCAAACACACCCAGGACAGGTACAGCACGGGGTTAGATAGACAGTAAAGCTACCTCTACACTGTCCCCATCAAACACTCCCAGGAGAGATACAGCACGGGGTTAGATACAGAGTAAATCTCCCTCTACACTGTCCCCATCAAACACTCCCAGGACAGGTACAGCACGGGGTTAGATACAGAGTAAATCTCCCTCTACACTGTCCGCATCAAACACTCCCAGGACAGGTACAGCACGGGGTTAGATACAGAGTAAATCTCCCTCTACACTGTCCCCATCAAACACTCTCAGGACAGGTACAGCACGGGGTTAGATACAGAGTAAATCTCCCTCTACACTGTCCCCATCAAACACTCCCAGGACAGGTACAGCACGGGGTTAGATACAGAGTAAATCTCCCTCTACACTGTCCCCATCAAACACTCCCAGGACAGGTACAGCACGGGGTTAGATACAGAGTAAAGCTCCCTCTACACTGTCCCCATCAAACTCTCCCAGGACAGGTACAGCAAGGGGTGAGATACAGAGTAAATCTCCCTTTATACTGTCCCCATCAAACACTCCCAGGACAGGTAAAGCACGGGGTTAGATACAGAGTAAATCTCCCTCTACACTGTCCCCATCAAACACTCCCAGGACAGGTACAGCACGGGGTTAGATACAGAGTAAAGCTCCCTCTACACTGTCCCCATCAGACACTCCCAGGACAGGTACAGCACAGGGTTCGATACAGAGTAAATCTCCCTCTACACTGCCCCCATCAAACACACCCAGGACAGGTACAGCACGGGGTTAGATAGACAGTAAAGCTACCTCTACACTGTCCCCATCAAACACTCCCAGGAGAGATACAGCACGGGGTTAGATACAGAGTAAATCTCCCTCTACACTGTCCCCATCAAACACTCCCAGGACAGGTACAGCAAGGGGTTAGATACAGAGTAAATCTCCCTCTACACTGTCCCCATCAAACAGTCCCAGGACAGGTACAGCACGGGGTTAGTTACAGAGTAAATCTCCCTCTACACTGTCCCCATCAAACACTCCCAGGACAGGTACAGCACGGGGTTAGATACAGAGTAAATCTCACTCTACACTGTCCCCATCAAACAGTCCCAGGACAGGTACAGCGCAGGGTTAGATACAGAGTAAATCTACCTTACACCGTCCCCATCAAACAGTCCCAGGACAGGTACAGCACGGGATTAGATACAGAGTAAATCTCCCTCTACACTGTCCCCATCAAACACTCCCAGGACAGGTACAGCACGGGGTTAGATACAGAGTATATGTCCCTCTACACTGTCCCCATCAAACACTCCCAGGACAGGTACAGCATGGTGTTAGATACAGAGTAAAGCTCTCTCTAAACTGTCCCCATCAAACAGTCCCAGGACACGTAGTGCACGGGTTAGATACAGAGTAAAGCTCCCTCTACACTGTCCCCATCAAACACTCCCAGGACAGGTACAGCACGGGCTTAGATACAGAGTAAAGCTCCCTCTACTCTGTCCCCATCAAACCCTCCCAGGACAGGTACAGCACGGGGTTAGATACAGAGTAAAGCTCCGTCTACACTGTCCCCATCAAACACTCCCAGGACAGGTACAGCACGGGGTTAGTTACAGAGTAAAGCTCCCTCTACACTGTCCCCATCAAACACACCCAGGACAGGTACAGAACGGGGTCAGATACAGAGTAAAGCTCCCTCTACACCGTCCCCATCAAACACTCCCAGGACAGGTACAGCACGGGGTTAGTTACAGAGTAAATCTCCCTCTACACTGTCCCCATCAAACAATCCCAGGACAGGTACAGCACGGGGTTAGATACAGAGTAAAGCTCCCTCTACACTGTCCCCATCAAACACTCCCAGGAAAGGTACAGCACGGGGTTAGATACAGAGTAAAGCTCCCTCTACACCGTCCCCATCAAACACTCCCAGGACAGGTACAGCACGGGGTTAGATACAGAGTAAAGCTCCCTCTACACTGTCCCCATCAAACACTCCCAGGACAGGTACAGCACGGGGTTAGATACAGAGTAAAGCTCCCTCTACACTGTCCCCAACAAACACTCCCAGGACAGGTACAGCACGGGGTTAGATACAGAGTAAAGCTCCCTCTACACTCTCCCCATCAAAACACTCCCAGGACAGGTACAGCACGGGGTTAGATACAGAGTAAAGCTCCCTCTACACTCTCCCCATCAAAACACTCCCAGGACAGGTACAGCACGGGGTTAGTTACAGAGTAAAGCTCCCTCTACACTGTCTCCATCAAACACTCCCAGGACAGGTACAGCTCGGGGTTAGATAGAGAGTAAATCTCCCTCTACACCTCCCCATCAAACACTCCCAGGACAGGTACAGCACGGGGTTAGTTACAGAGTAAAGCTCCCTCTACACTGTCCCCATCAAAAACTCCCAGGAGAGGTACAGCACGGGGTTAGATACAGAGTAAATCTCCCTATACACTGTCCCCATCAAACACTCCCAGGACAGCTACAGCACGGGATTAGATACAGAGTAAATCTCCTTCTACGCTGTCCCCATCAAACACTCCCAGGACAGGTACAGCACAGGGTTAGATACAGAGTAAATCTCCCTCTACACTGTCACCATCAAACACTCCCAGGACAGGTACAGCACGGAGTTAGATACAGAGTAAATCTCCCTCTACACTGTCCCCATCAAACACTCCCAGGACAGGTACAGCACGGGGTTAGATACAGAGTAAATCTCCTTCTACACTGTCCCCATCAGACACTCCCAGGACAGGTACAGCACAGGGTTCGATACAGAGTAAATCTCCCTCTACACTGCCCCCATCAAACACACCCAGGACAGGTACAGCACGGGGTTAGTTAGACAGTAAAGCTACCTCTACACTGTCCCCATCAAACACTCCCAGGAGAGATACAGCACGGGGTTAGATACAGAGTAAATCTCCCTCTACACTGTCCCCATCAAACACTCCCAGGACAGGTACAGCACGGGGTTAGATACAGAGTAAATCTCCCTCTACACTGTCCGCATCAAACACTCCCAGGACAGGTACAGCACGGGGTTAGATACAGAGTAAATCTCCCTCTACACTGTCCCCATCAAACACTCCCAGGACAGGTACAGCACGGGGTTATATACAGAGTAAAGCTCCCTCTACACTGTCCCCATCAAACACTCCCAGGACAGGTACAGCACGGGGTTAGATACAGAGTAAATCTCCCTCTACACTGTCCCCATCAAACACTCCCAGGACAGGTACAGCACGGGGTTAGATACAGAGTAAATCTCCCTCTACACTGTCCCCATCAAACACTCCCAGGACAGGTACAGCACGGGGTTAGATACAGAGTAAAGCTCCCTCTACACTGTCCCCATCAAGCTCTCCCAGGACAGGTACAGCAAGGGGTGAGATACAGAGTACATCTCCCTCTATACTGTCCCCATCAAACACTCCCAGGACAGGTAAAGCACAGGGTTAGATACAGAGTAAATCTCCCTCTACACTGTCCCCATCAAACACTCCCAGGACAGGTACAGCACGGGGTTAGATACAGAGTAAAGCTCCCTCTACACTGTCCCCATCAGACACTCCCAGGACAGGTACAGCACAGGGTTCGATACAGAGTAAATCTCCCTCTACACTGCCCCCATCAAACACACCCAGGACAGGTACAGCACGGGGTTAGATAGACAGTAAAGCTACCTCTACACTGTCCCCATCAAACACTCCCAGGAGAGATACAGCACGGGGTTAGATACAGAGTAAATCTCCCTCTACACTGTCCCCATCAAACACTCCCAGGACAGGTACAGCACGGGGTTAGATACAGAGTAAATCTCCCTCTACACTGTCCGCATCAAACACTCCCAGGACAGGTACAGCACGGGGTTAGATACAGAGTAAATCTCCCTCTACACTGTCCCCATCAAACAGTCCCAGGACAGGTACAGCACGGGGTTAGTTACAGAGTAAATCTCCCTCTACACTGTCCCCATCAAACACTCCCAGGACAGGTACAGCACGGGGTTAGATACAGAGTAAATCTCACTCTACACTGTCCCCATCAAACAGTCCCAGGACAGGTACAGCGCAGGGTTAGATACAGAGTAAATCTCCCTCTACACCGTCCCCATCAAACAGTCCCAGGACAGGTACAGCACGGGATTAGATACAGAGTAAATCTCCCTCTACACTGTCCCCATCAAACACTCCCAGGACAGGTACAGCACGGGGTTAGATACAGAGTAAATCTCCCTCTACACTGTCCCCATCAAACACTCCCAGGACAGGTACAGCATGGTGTTAGATACAGAGTAAAGCTCTCTCTAAACTGTCCCCATCAAACAGTCCCAGGACACGTAGTGCACGGGTTAGATACAGAGTAAAGCTCCCTCTACACTGTCCCCATCAAACACTCCCAGGACAGGTACAGCACGGGCTTAGATACAGAGTAAAGCTCCCTCTACTCTGTCCCCATCAAACCCTCCCAGGACAGGTACAGCACGGGGTTAGATACAGAGTAAAGCTCCCTCTACACTGTCCCCATCAAACACTCCCAGGACAGGTACAGCACGGGGTTAGATACAGAGTAAAGCTCCCTCTACACTGTCCCCATCAAACACTCCCAAGACAGGTACAGCACGGGGTTAGTTACAGAGTAAAGCTCCCTCTACAGTGTCCCCATCAAACACTCCCAAGACAGGTACAGCACGGGGTTAGTTACAGAGTAAAGCTCCCTCTACACTGTCCCCATCAAACACTCCCAGGACAGGTACAGCACGGGGTCAGATACAGAGTAAAGCTGCCTCTACACTCTCCCCATCAAACACTCCCAGGACAGGTACAGCACGGGGTTAGATACAGAGTAAAGCTCCCGCTACACCGTCCCCATCAAACACTCCCAGGACAGGTACAGCACGGGGTTAGATACAGAGTAAAGCTCCCTCTACACCGTCCCCATCAAACACTCCCAGGACAGGTACAGCACGGGGTTAGTTACAGAGTAAAGCTCCCTCTACACCGTCCCCATCAAACACTCCCAGGACAGGTACAGCACGGGTTTAGATACAGAGTAAAGCTCCCTCTACACTGTCCCCATCAAACACTCCCAGGACAGGTACAGCACGGGGTTAGATACAGAGTAAAGCTCCCTCTACACTCTCCCCATCAAACACTCCCAGGACAGGTACAGCACGGGGTTAGATACAGAGTAAATCTCCCTCTACACCGTCCCCATCAAACACTCCCAGGACAGGTACAGCACGGGGTTAGTTACAGAGTAAAGCTCCCTCTACACTGTCTCCATCAAACACTCCCAGGACAGGTACAGCTCGGGGTTAGATAGAGAGTAAATCTCCCTCTACACCTCCCCATCAAACACTCCCAGGACAGGTACAGCACGGGGTTAGTTACAGAGTAAAGCTCCCTCTACACTGTCCCCATCAAAAACTCCCAGGAGAGGTACAGCACGGGGTTAGATACAGAGTAAATCTCCCTCTACACTGTCCCCATCAAACACTCCCAGGACAGCTACAGCACGGGATTAGATACAGAGTAAATCTCCCTCTACGCTGTCCCCATCAAACACTCCCAGGACAGGTACAGCACAGGGTTAGATACAGAGTAAATCTCCCTCTACACTGTCACCATCAAACACTCCCAGGACAGGTACAGCACGGAGTTAGATACAGAGTAAATCTCCCTCTACACTGTCCCCATCAAACACTCCCAGGACAGGTACAGCACGGGGTTAGATACAGAGTAAATCTCCCTCTACACTGTCCCCATCAAACACTCCCAGGAAAGGTACAGAACGGGGTTAGATAAAGACTAAATCTCCCTCTACACTGTTCCCATCAAACACTCCCAGGACAGATACAGCACGGGGTTAGATACAGAGTAAATCTCCCTCTACACTGTCCCCATCAAACATTCACAGGAGAGGTACAGCACGGGGTTAGATACAGAGTAAAGCTCCCTCTACACTGTGCCCATCAAACACTCCCAGGACAGGTACAGCATGGGATTTGATACAGAGTAAATCTCCCTCTACACTGTCCCCATCAAACACTCCCAGGACAGGTACAGCACAGGGTTAGATACAGAGTAAAGCTCCCTCTACACTGTCCCCATCAAACACTCCCAGGACAGGTACAGCACGGGGTTAGATGCAGAGTAAATCTCTCTCTACACTGTCTCCATCAAACACTCCCAGGACAGGTACAGCACGGGGTTATATACAGAGTAATGCTCCCTCTACACCGTTCCCGTCAAACACTCCCAGGACAGGTACAGCACGGGGTTAGTTACAGAGTAAAGCTCCCTCTACACTGTCCCCATCAAACACTCCCAGGACAGGTACAGCACGGGGTTAGATACAGAGTAAAGCTCCCTCTACACTGTCCCCATCAAACACTCCCAGGACAGGTACAGCACGGGGTTAGATACAGAGTAAATCTCCCTCTACACTATCCCCATCAAACACTCCCAGGACAGGTATAGCACGGGGTTAGTTACAGAGTAAAGCTCCCTCTACACTGTCCCCATCAAACACTCCCAGGACAGGTACAGCACGGGGTTAGATACAGAGTAAAGCTCCCTCTACACTGTCCCCATCAAACACTCCCAGGACAGGAACAGCACGGGGTAAGATACAGAGTAAAGCTCCCTCTACACTGTCCCCATCAAACACTCCCAGGACAGGTACAGCATGGGGTTAGATACAGATTAAAGCTCCCTCTACACCGTCCCCATCAAACACTCCCAGGACAGGTACAGCACGGGATTAGATACAGAGTAAATCTCCCTCTACACTGTCACCATCAAACCCTCCCAGGACAGGTACAGCACGGAGTTAGATACAGAGTAAATCTCCCTCTACACTGCCCCCATCAAACACTCCCAGGACAGGTACAGCACGGGGTTAGATACAGAGTAAAGCACCCTCTACACCGTCCCCATCAAACACTCCCAGGACAGGTACAGCACGGGGTTAGATACAGAGTAAATCTCCCTCTACACCGTCCCCATCAAACACTCCCAGGACAGGTACAGCACGGGGTTAGATACAGAGTAAAGCTCCCTCTACACCGTCCCCATCAAACACTCCCACGACAGGTACAGCATGGTGTTAGATACAGAGTAAAGCTCTCTCTACACTGTCCCATTCAAACAGTCCCAGGACACGTAGTGCACGGGTTAGATACAGAGTAAAGCTCCCTCTACACTGTCCCCATCAAACACTCCCAGGACAGGTACAGCACGGGGTTAGATACAGAGTAAATCTCTCTCTACACTGTCCCCATCAAACACTCCCAGGACAGCTACAGCACGGAGTTAGATACAGAGTAAAGCTCCCTCTACACTGTCCCCATCAAACACTCCCAGGACAGGTACAGCACGGGGTGAGATACAGAGTAAATCACCCTCTACACCGTCTCCATCAAACACTCCCAGGACAGGTACAGCACGGGGTTAGATACAGAGTAAATCTCCCTCTACACTGTCCCCATCAAACACTCCCAGGACAGGTACAGCACGGGGTTAGATACAGAGTAAATCTCCCTCTACACCGTCCCCATCAAACACTCCCAGGACAGGTACAGCACAGGGTTAGATACAGAGTAAAGCTCCCTCTACACTGTCCCCATCAAACAGTCCCAGGACACGTAGAGCACGGGTTTGATAGAGATAATCTGACCTGATAATCCTGCGGAGGAGATTTTCTGGTTTGTCTGTTGTTGTAACTCCCTCTCATACTCACGCACAGTTTCCACCGACATGTCTGGAATAGGGAAAGTCTGTTAGCAATAATCAATCCAGTTCCTTTGCTCCTTGAACCTGGTAAAACACCCCTGATACCCTTCACATAACAGTTAACGAATCCCAGACAAGTCTGTGTGTGTACGGGCAAACAATAAACTCATCAAAGGGAGAGACTTTAACAACCCTTTTAAACAGGGTGGCTGATAGAGGGAAAGAGTGAGAGAGAGACAGAGAGACAGAGAGGGAGACAGAGAGAGAGAGAGATACAGAACGAGACAGTGACAGAGAGAGAGAGAGATACAGAACGAGACAGAGAGAGACAGAGAGAGAGAGAGAGACAGAGAGAGAGAGAGACAGAGAGAGTGAGAGACAGAGAGAGTGAGAGACAGAGAGAGAGAGAGACAGAGACAGAGAGAGAGAGAGAGAGAGACAGAGAGAGAGAGAGACAGAGAGAGTGAGAGACAGAGACAGAGAGTGAGAGTGAGAGAGAGAGAGACAGAGACAGACAGAGAGAGAGAGACAGAGAGAGAGAGAGACAGAGACAGAAAGAGAGAGACAGAGACAGAGAGAGAGAGAGAGAGAGAGATCAAGAGAGAGAGAGAGCCCAAGAGAGAGACAGAGAGAGAGAGAGAGAGACAGAGAGAGAGAGAGAGAGACCGAGAGAGAGAGATAGATAGAATGAGAGACCAAGAGTGATTGAGCGCGAGAGAGAGGGAGACAGGGAGAGAGAGAGACAGAGACAAAGAGAGACAGAGGGAGAAAGACAGAGATAGAGAGACAGAGACATAGACAGAGAGAGAGAGACAGAGAGACTGACAGAGAGAGAGACAGAGAGAGAGACAGAGAGAGAGACAGAGACAGAGAGAGTGAGAGAGACAGAGAGAGAGAGACAGAGACATAGACAGAGAGAGAGGGACAGAGACTGACAGAGAGAGAGACAGAGAGAGAGATAGAGAGAGAGAGACAGAGAGAGAGACAGAGACATAGACAGAGAGAGAGAGACAGAGACTGACAGAGAGAGAGACAGAGAGAGAGATAGAGAGAGAGAGACAGAGAGAGAGAGTCAGAGAGACAGAGAGAGAGAGAGAGACAGAGAGACTATGAGAGTGAGAGAGAGAGAGAAAGTGAGAGACAGAGAGAGACAGAGACTGACAGAGAGAGAGAGAGAGAGAGAGTGAGAGACAGAGAGAGAGAGTGAGTGAGAGACAGAGAGAGAGAGACAGAGAGAGAGAGACAGAGACAGAGAGTTAGAGTGAGAGAGAGAGAGAAAGAGAGGGACAGAGACTGACACAGAGAGAGGGAGGGGTGGGGAGGTTTAGGGGGGAATTCCAGAACTTACCGCCCCCCCCATTCCAGACAGCTGAAGGCCCGGCCGCCAATGCTGGAGCGATGGGAATCGGGGGAGCCTCGAAAGGCTGGAATCGCAGAAGGGCAGAGATCTCGGAGGGTTGTAGGAGGTTACAGAGATAGGGAGGGAAGGGGTGAGGGAGGGATTTGAACAGGAGGATGAGAATTGTAGGGGCTGGAGGAGGTTACAGAGATAGGGAGGGAGGAGGTGAGTGAGGGATTTGAACAGGAGGATGAGAATTGTAGGGGCTGGAGGAGGTTACAGAGATAGGGAGGGAAGGGGTGAGGGAGGGATTTGAACAGGAGGATGAGAATTGTAGGGGCTGGAGGAGGTTACAGAGATAGGGAGGGAGGGGATGAGGGAGGGATTTGTACAGGAGGATGAGAATTGGGGCTGGAGGAGGTTACAGAGATAGGGAGGGAGGGGATGAGGGAGGGATTTGTACAGGAGGATGAGAATTGGGGCTGGAGGAGGTTACAGAGATAGGGAGGGAGGGGGTGAAGGAGGGATTTGAACAGGAGGATTAGAATTGTAGGGGCTGGAGGAGGTTACAGAGATAGGGAGGGAGGGGGTGAGGGAGGGATTTGAACAGGAGGATGAGAATTGTAGGGGCTGGAGGAGGTTACAGAGATAGGGAGGGAGGGGGTGAGGGAGGGATTTGAACAGGAGGATGAGAATTGTAGGGGCTGGAGGAGGTTACAGAGATAGGGAGGGAGGGGGTGAGGGAGGGATTTGAACAGGAGGATGAGAATTGTAGGGGTTGTAGGAGGTTACAGAGATAGGGAGGGAGGGGGTGAGGGAGGGATTTGAACAGGAGGGTGAGAATTGTAGGGGCTGGAGGAGGTTACAGAGATAGGGAGGGAGGGGGTGAGGGAGGGATTTGAACAGGAGTGTGAGAATTGTAGGGGCTGGAGGGGGTTACAGAGATAGGGAGGGAGGGGGTGAGCGAGGGATTTGAACAGGAGTGTGAGAATTGTAGGGGCTGGACGAGGTTACAGAGATAGGGAGGGAGGGGGTGAGGGAGGGATTTGAACAGGAGGATGAGAATTGGGGCTGGAGGAGGTTACAGAGATAGGGAGGGAGGGGGTGAGGGAGGGATTTGTACAGGAGGATGAGAATTGTAGGGGCTGGAGGTGTTTACAGAGATAGAGAGGGAGGGGGTGAGGGAGGGATGTGAACAGGAGGATGAGAATTGTAGTGTCTGGAGGAGGTTACAGAGATAGGGAGGGAGGGGGTGAGGGAGGGATTTGAACAGGAGGATGAGAATTGGGGCTGGAGGAGGTTACAGAGATAGGGAGGGAGGGGGGTGAGGGAGGGATTTGAACAGGAGGATGAGAATTGTAGGGGTTGTAGGAGGTAACAGAGATAGGGAGGGAGGGGGTGAGGGAGGGATTTGAACAGGAGGATGAGAATTGGGGCTGGAGGAGGTTACGGAGATAGGGAGGGAGGGGGTGAGGGAGGGATTTGAACAGGAGGATGAGAAATGTAGGGGCTGGAGGAGGTTACAGAGATAGGGAGGGAGGGGGGTGAGGGAGGGATTTGAACAGGAGGATGAGAATTGTAGGGCCTGGAGGAGGTTACAGAGACAGGGAGGGAGGGGGTGAGGGAGGGATTTGAACAGGAGGATAAGAATTGTAGGGCTGGAGGAGGTTACAGAGATAGGGAGGGAGGGGGGTGAGGGAGGGATTTGAACAGGAGGATGAGAATTGTAGGGCTGGAGGAGGTTACAGAGATAGGGAGGGAGGGGGTTGAACAGTAGCAGCAGCGTGTGTACCATCTACAAGAGGCACTGCAGGAACTCACCAAGGCTCCTTCGAAAGCACCTTCCAAACCCACGACCACTACCATCTAGAAGGACAAGGGCAGCAGACACATGGGAACACCACCGCCTGGAAGTTCCCCTCCGAGCCCCTCACCATCCTGACTTGGAAATATATCGGCCGTTCCTTCACTGTCACTGGGTCAAAATCCTGGAACTCCCTCCCTAACAGCGCCGTGGGTGCACCTACACCACACGGACAAAATCCTGGAACTCCCTCCCTAACAGCGCCGTGGGTGTACCTACACCACAGGGACAAAATCCTGGAACACCCTCCCTAACAGCGCCGTGGGTGTACCTACACCACAGGGACAAAATCCTGGAACTCCCTCCCTAACAGCGTCGTGGGTGTACCTACACCACACGGACAAAATCCTGGAACTCCCTCCCTAACAGCGCCGTGGGTGTACCTACACCACACGGGACAAAATCCTGGAACTCCCTCCCTAACAGCGCCGTAGGTGTACCTACACCACACGGACAAAATCCCGGAACTCCCTCCCTAACAGCGCCGTGGGTGTACCTACACCACACGGACAAATTTCTGGAACTCCCTCCCTAACAGCGCCGTGGGTGTACCTACACCACACGGACAAAATCCTGGAACTCCCTCCCTAACAGCACCGTGGGTGTACCGACATCACACGGGACAAAATCCTGGAACTCCCTCCCTAACAGCGCCGTGGGTGTACCTACACCACACGGGACAAAATCCTGGAACTCCCACCCTAACAGCGCCGTGGGTGTACCTACACCACACAGACAAAATCCTGGAACTCCCTCCTGAACAGCGCCGTGGGTGTACCTACATCACACGGGACAAAATCCTGGAACTCCCTCCCTAACAGCGCCGTGGGTGTACCTACACCACACGGACAAATTTCTGGAACTCCCTCCCTAACAGTGACGTGGGTGTACCTACACCACACAGACAAAATCCTGGAACTCCCTCCTGAACAGCGCCGTGGGTGTACCTACATCACACGGGACAAAATCCTGGAACTCCCTCCCTAACAGCGCCGTGGGTGTACCTACACCACACGGACAAATTTCTGGAACTCCCTCCCTAACAGTGACGTGGGTGTACCTACACCACACAGACAAAATCCTGGAACTCCCTCCCTAACAGCACCGTGGATGTACCTACACCACAGGGACAAAATCCTGGAACTCCCTCCCTAACAGCGCCGTGGGTGTACCTACACCACACAGACAAAATTCTGGAACTCCCTCCTGAACAGCGCCGTGGGTGTACCTACATCACACGGGACAAAATCCTGGAACTCCCTCCCTTACAGCGCCGTGGGTGTACCTACACCACACGGACAAATTTCTGGAACTCCCTCCCTAACAGTGACGTGGGTGTACCTACACCACACAGACGAAATCCCGGAACTCCCTCCCTAACAGCACCGTGGATGTACCTACACCACAGGGACAAAATCCTGGAACTCCCTCCCTAACAGCGCCGTGGGTGTACCTACACCACACGGACAAAATCCTGGAACTCCCTCGCTAACAGCACCGTGGGTGTACCTACACCACACGGGACAAAATCCTGGAACTCCCTCCCTAACAGCGCCGTGGGTGTACCTACACCACACGGGACAAAATCCTGGAACTCCCTCCCTAACAGCACCGTGGGTGTACTTACACCACACGGACAAAATCCTGGAACTCCCTCCCTAACAGCACCGTGGGTGTACCTACATCACACGGGACAAAAACCTGGAACTCCCACCCTAACAGCGCCGTGGGTGTACCTACACCACACGGACAAAATCCCGGAAATCCCTCCCTAACAGCGCCGTGGGTGTACCTACATCACACGGGACAAAAACCTGGAACTCCCACCCTAACAGCGCCGTGGGTGTACCTACACCACACGGACAAAATCCTGGAACTCCCTCCCTAACAGCGCCGTGGGTGTACCTACACCACACGGACAAAATCCTGGAACTCCCTCCCTAACAGCGCCGTGGGTGTACCTACACCACACAGACAAAATCCTGGAACTCCCTCCTGAACAGCGCCGTGGGTGTACCTACATCACACGGGACAAAATCCTGGAACTCCCTCCCTAACAGCGCCGTGGGTGTACCTACACCACACGGACAAATTTCTGGAACTCCCTCCCTAACAGTGACGTGGGTGTACCTACACCACACAGACAAAATCCTGGAACTCCCTCCCTAACAGCACCGTGGATGTACCTACACCACAGGGACAAAATCCTGGAACTCCCTCCCTAACAGCGCCGTGGGTGTACCTACACCACACAGACAAAATTCTGGAACTCCCTCCTGAACAGCGCCGTGGGTGTACCTACATCACACGGGACAAAATCCTGGAACTCCCTCCCTTACAGGGCCGTGGGTGTACCTACACCACACGGACAAATTTCTGGAACTCCCTCCCTAACAGTGACGTGGGTGTACCTACACCACACAGACGAAATCCCGGAACTCCCTCCCTAACAGCACCGTGGATGTACCTACACCACAGGGACAAAATCCTGGAACTCCCTCCCTAACAGCGCCGTGGGTGTACCTACACCACACGGACAAAATCCTGGAACTCCCTCGCTAACAGCACCGTGGGTGTACCTACACCACACGGGACAAAATCCTGGAACTCCCTCCCTAACAGCGCCGTGGGTGTACCTACACCACACGGGACAAAATCCTGGAACTCCCTCCCTAACAGCACCGTGGGTGTACTTACACCACACGGACAAAATCCTGGAACTCCCTCCCTAACAGCACCGTGGGTGTACCTACATCACACGGGACAAAAACCTGGAACTCCCACCCTAACAGCGCCGTGGGTGTACCTACACCACACGGACAAAATCCCGGAAATCCCTCCCTAACAGCGCCGTGGGTGTACCTACATCACACGGGACAAAAACCTGGAACTCCCACCCTAACAGCGCCGTGGGTGTACCTACACCACACGGACAAAATCCTGGAACTCCCTCCCTAACAGCGCCGTGGGTGTACCTACACCACACGGACAAAATCCTGGAACTCCCTCCCTAACAGCACCGTGGGTGTACCTACACCACACGGACAAAATCCTGGAACTCCCTCCCTAACAGCGCCGTGGGTGTACCTACACCACACGGACAAAATGCTGGACCTCCCTCCCTAACAGCGCCGTGGGTGTACCTACACCACACGGACAAAATCCTGGAACTCCCTCCCTAACAGCGCCGTGGGTGTACCTACACCACACGGACAAAATCCTGGAACTCCCTCCCTAACAGCGCCGTGGGTGTACCTACACCACACGGACAAATTCCTGGAACTCCCTCCCTAACAGCGGCATGGGTGTACTTACACCACACGGACAAAATCCTGGAACTCCCTCCCTAACAGCGCCGTGGGTGTACCTACACCACAGGGACAAAATCCTGGAACACCCTCCCTAACAGCACCGTGAGTGTACCTACACCACACGGACAAAATCCTGGAACACCCTCCCTAACAGCACCGTGAGTGTACCTACACCACACGGACAAAATTCTGGAACTCCCTCCCTAACAGCGCCGTGGGTGTACCTACACCACACGGACAAAATCCTGGAACTCCCTCCCTAACAGCGCCGTGGGTGTACTTACACCACACGGGTAAAATCCTGGAACTCCCTCCCTAACAGCGCCGTGGGTGTACCTACACCACACGGGACAAAATCCTGGAACTCCCTCCCTAACAGCGCCGTGGGTGTACCTACACCACACGGACAAAATCCTGGAACTCCCTCCCTAACAGCGCCGTGGGTGTACCTACACCACACGGACAAAATCCTGGAACTCCCTCCCTAACAGCGCTGTGGGTGTACCTACACCACACGGACAAAATCCTGGAACTCCCTCCCAAACAGCACCGTGGGTGTACCTACCCGACACGGACAAAATCCTGGAACTCCCACCCTAACGGCGCCGTGGGTGTACCTACACCACACGGACAAAATCCTGGAACTCCCTCCCTAACAGCGCCGTGGGTGTACCTACACCACAGGGGACAAAATCCTGGAACTCCCTCCCTAACAGCGCCGTGGGTGTACCTACACCACACGGACAAAATCCTGGAACTCCCTCCCTAACAGCGCTGTGGGTGTACCTACACCACACGGACAAAATCCTGGAACTCCCTCCCTAACAGCGCCGTGGGTGTACCTTAACCACAGGGACAAAATCCCGGAACTCCCTCCCTAACAGCGCCGTGGGTGTCCCTACACCACACGGACAAATTTCTGGAACTCCCTCCCTAACAGCGCCATGGGTGTACCTACACCACACGGACAAAATCCTGGAACTCCCTCCCTAACCGCACTGTGGGTGTACCTACACCACAGGGACAAAATCCTGGAACTCCCTCCCTAACAGCGCTGTGGGTGTACCTACACCACAGGGACAAAATCCTGGAACTCCCTCCCTAAGAGCACCGTGGGTGTACCTACATCACACGGGACAAAATCCTGGAACTCCCACCCTAACAGCGCCGTGGGTGTACCTAAACCACACAGACAAAATCCTGGAACTCCCTCCCTAACAGCGCCGTGGGTGTACCTACACCACACGGACAACATCCTGGAACTCCCTCCCTAACAGCGCCGTGGGTGTACCTACACCACACGGACAAAATCCCGGAACTCCCTCCCTAACAGCGCCGTGGGTGTACCTACACCACACGGACAAAATCCTAGAACTCCCTCCCTAACAGCGCCGTTGGTGGACCGACACCACACGGACAAAATCCTGGACCTCCCTCCCTAACAGCGCCGTGGGTGTACCTACACCACACGGACAAAATCCTGGAACTCCAACCCTAACAGCGCCATGGGTGTACCTACACCACACGGACAAAATCCCGGAACTCCCTCCCTAACAGCGCCGTGGGTGTACCTACACCACACGGGACAAAATCCTGGAACTCCCTCCCTAACAGCGCCGTGGGTGTACCTACACCACACAGACAAAATCCTGGAACTCCCTCCCTAACAGCACGGTGGGTGTACCTACACCACACGGACAAAATCCCGGAACTCCCTCCCTAACAGCGCCGTGGGTGTACCTACACCACACGGACAAAATCCTGGAACTCCCTCCCTAACAGCGCCGTGGGTGTACCTACACCACACGGACAAAATCCTGGAACTCCCTCCCTAACAGCGCCGTGGGTGTACCTACACCACAGGGACAAAATTCTGGAACTCCCTCCCTAACAGCGCCATGGGTGTACTTACACCACACGGACAAAATCCTGGAACTCCCTCCCTAACAGCGCCGTGGGTGTACCTACACCACACGGACAAAATCCTGGAACACCCTCCCTAACAGCACCGTGAGTGTACCTACATCACAGGGACAAAATCCTGGAACTACCTCCCTAACAGCGCCGTGGGTGTACCTACACCACACGGACAAAATCCTGGAACTCCCTCCCTAACAGCGCCGTGGGGTGTACTTACACGACACGGACAAAATCCTGGAACTCCCTCCCTAACAGCACCGTGGGTGTACCTACCCGACACGGACAAAATCCTGGAACTCCCACCCTAACGGCGCCATGGGTGTACCTACACCACACAGACAAAATCCTGGAACTCCCTCCCTAACAGCACGGTGGGTGTACCTACACCACACGGACAAAATCCCGGAACTCCCTCCCTAACAGCGCCGTGGGTGTACCTACACCACACGGACAAAATCCTGGAACTCCCTCCCTAACAGCGCCGTGGGTGTACCTACACCACACGGACAATATCCTGGAACTCCCTCCCTAACAGCGCCGTGGGTGTACCTACATCACACGGACAAAATCCTGGAACTCCCTCCCTAACAGCGCCGTGAGTGTACCTACACCACACGGACAATATCCTGGAACTCCCTCCCTAACAGCGCTGTGGGTGTAACTACACCACACGGACAAAATCCTGGAACACCCTCCCTAACAGCACCGTGAGTGTACCTACACCACACGGACAAAATCCTGGGACACCCTCCCTAACAGCGCCGTGGGTGTACCTACACCACAGGGACAAAATCCTGGAACTACCTCCCTAACAGCGGCGTGGGTGTACCTACACCACACGGACAAAATCCTGGAACTCCCTCCCTAACAGCACCGTGGGTGTACTTACACCACACGGACAAAATCCTGGAACTCTGTCCCTAACAGCACCGTGGGTGTACCTACCCGACACGGACAAAATCCTGCAACTCCCTCTCTAACAGCACCGTGGGTGTACCTACACCACACAGACAAAATCCTGGATCTCCCTCCCTAACAGCGCCGTGGGTGTACCTACACCACACGGACAAAATCCTGGAACTCCCTCCCTAACAGCGCCGTGGGTGTACCTACACTACACGGACAAAATCCTGGAACTCCCTCTCTAACAGCGCCGTGGGTGTACCTACACCACGCGGACAAAATCCTGGAACTCCCTCCCTAACAGCGCCGTGGGTGTACCTACACCACACGGACAAAATCCTGGAACTCCCTCCCTAACAGCGCTGTGGGTGTACCTACACCACAGGGACAAAATCCTGGAACTCCCTCCCTAACAGCGCCGTGGGTGTACCTACACCACAGAGACAAAATCCCGGAACTCCCTCCCTAACAGCGCCGTGGGTGTACCTACACCACACGGACAAAATCCTGGAACTCCCTCCCTAACAGCGCCGTGGGTGTACCTACACCACAGGGGACAAAATCCTGGAACTCCCTCCCTAACAGCGCCGTGGGTGTACCTACACCACACGGACAAAATCCTGGAACTCCCTCCCTAACAGCGCTGTGGGTGTACCTACACCACACGGGACAAAATCCTGGAACTCCCTCCCTAACAGCGCTGTGGGTGTACCTACACCACATGGGACAAAATCCTGGAACTCCCTCCCTAACAGCACCGTGGGTGTACCTACACCACACGGACAAAATCCTGGAACTCCCTCCCTAACAGCGCCGTGGGTGTACCTACACCACAGGGGACAAAATCCTGGAACTCCCTCCCTAACAGCGCCGTGGGTGTACCTACACCACACGGACAAAATCCTGGAACTCCCTCCCTAACAGCGCCGTGGGTGTACCTACACCACACGGGACAAAATCCTGGAACTCCCTCCCTAACAGCGCTGTGGGTGTACCTACACCACACGGGACAAAATCCTGGAACTCCCTCCCTAACAGCGCTGTGGTGTACCTACACCACATGGGACAAAATCCTGGAACTCCCTCCCTAACAGCGCTGTGGGTGTACCTACACCACACGGGACTGCAGTCGTTCAAGAAGGCAGCTCACCCCCCCACCTTCTCAAGGGACAATTAGGGATGGGCAATAAACGCTGGGCCCAGCCAGCGACACCCAAATCGCCGTGAATCAATGAATAAAATAATGATGGAACTCAAATCCTAGAGTATATACATCTCCCTCCGACAGTGCGGCACTCCCTCAGTACTTACCCTCCAACGGTGCAGCACTCCCTCAGTACTGACCCTCTGACAGTGCAGCACTCCCTCAGTACTGACCCTCTGACAGTGCAGCACTCCCTCAGTACTGACCCTCTGACAGTGCAGCACTCCCTCAGTACTGACCCTCTGACAGTGCAGCCCTCCCTCAGTACTGACCCTCTGACAGTGCAGCACTCCCTCAGTACTGACCCTCTGACAGTGCAGCACTCCCTCAGCACTGACCCTCTGACAGTGCAGCACTCCCTCAGCACTGACCCTCTGACAGTGCAGCACTCCCTCAGTACTGACCCTCTGACAGTGCAGCACTGCCTCAGTACTGACCGTCTGACAATGCAGCACTCCCTCAGTACTGACCCTCCGACAGTGCGGCACTCCCTCAGTACTGACCCTCTGACAGTGCAGCACTCCCTCAGTACTGACGCTCTGACAGTGCAGCACTGCCTCAGTACTGACCCTGTGACAGTGCAGCACTCCCTCAGTACTGACCCTCTGACAGTGCAGCACTCCCTCAGTACTGACCCTCCGACAGTGCAGCACTCCCTCAGTACTGACCCTCTGACAGTGCAGCACTACCTCAGTACTGACCCTCTGACAGTGCAGCACTCTCTCAGTACTCACCCTCTGACAGTGCAGCACTCCCTCAGTACTGACCCTCTGACAGTGCGGCACTCCCTCAGTACTGACCCTCTGACAGTGCAGCACTGCCTCAGTACTGACCCTCTGACAGTGCAGCACTCCCTCAGTACTGACCCTCTGACAGTGCAGCACTCCCTCAGTACTGACCCTCTGACAGTGCAGCACTCCCTCAGCACTGACACCGTGCCGGATCTGCATCACTCAGATATGACTGTGTTGCTATGGAGAATATTTGGAGGATGTTGATCATTCTGGACATATTTTTATTTCGGTGTTGTTTACCTCACCCTCTGCAGGTTTCTACCTGACTAACAGGTTCATCCAGTCCCTGTAACCCGAGGAACTGAGAACCCATCAACCCCCACCTAGATCCCCCTCTCCCCCGACCATACACCCCCTCTTCCACCACCCTACACCCCCTGTACCCCCACCCTACACCCCCTGTACCCCTACCCTACACCCCCTGTACCCCCACACTACACCCCCTGTACCCCCACCCTACACCCCCTGTACCCCCACCCTACACCCCCTGTACCCCCACACTACACCCCCTGTACCCCCACCCTACACCCCCTCTCCCCCCACCCTACACCCCCTCTTCCACCACCCTACACCCCCTGTACCCCATCCCTACACCCCCTGTACCCCCACCCTACACCCCCACTTCCCCCACCCTACACCCCTCTTCCCCCACCCTACACCCCCTGTACCCCCACCCTACACCCCCTCTTCCCCCACCCTACACCCCCTGTACCCCCACCCTACACCCGCTCTACCACCACCCTACACCCCCTGTACCCCCACCCTACACCCCCTCTCCCCCCACCCTACACCCCCTGTACCCCCTCCCTACACCCCCCCTTCCCCCACCCTACACCCCCTGTACCCCCACCCTACACCCCCTGTACCCCCACCCTACACCCCCTCTACCCCCACCCTACACCCCCTGTACCCCCACCCTACACCCCCTG
>JANJGN010003950.1:0-5000 GCA_026770705.1 Isurus oxyrinchus
CCACGTGAGAGGGTCGGTGCCTGGAGGCCGGGCAGGCGGTTGGCCGAAGCCCGATACTCCGGGTGCTGTCAGCATTTCGCTTGCCGAGCTGCTCAAAAGTCGAGGTGCAGAACGGCGAAATCATTAACCGGCAAGCGGATGCATGGCAGCGGGCAGGGAAGGGTCAAAACGGCCTGAAATACCGGAGCGGCGGGCCAAGATGGCTGCCGGGGGGCGTATTCAGCGGTCGCACGTGACGGGGCGGTGCCTGGAGGCCGAGCCGCGCAAAGCGCGATTTAAAGCGAGCAAAGTCCGAGCAGGAGCGATATCGTTGGCCATTCAGCCGGTTCGAGCCTGGTGGCCGAGGCGGGGAGGGTGGAACCGGGGAAAGGCTGGGTGTTCGGTGTCCGCCCGGGTGGTCCGGAGTTTTATTCGGGTTAGGGTTAGCGGTTAGGCTTAGGGCTGGGTTAGGGTTGGGGCGTTAGGGTTAGGGGAAGTGTCAGGGGTAGGGGTAGGGTTAGAGTTAGGGGGCTTGGCTTGGTGTTCGTGTCGGGGAAGGGGACAAGGCTAGTTTATTGTTGGCTCGGGGTTCGGGTCAGGGTTAGCGGTTAGGCTTAGGGCTGGGGTTAGGTTTGCGGCAAATGGTTTACCGGTTAGCAGGCAGGGTAGCCGGCCATTATTCAGGGCTTTCGGCATGGTAGTAAAGGTGCGCTGAGCTGCAGACACAGCCGCTGGTCCACGGGATATGTACAGCACAGGGGAACCTGTGAACCAGTTAGCAGACAAGGCAGCCGACGGTAATTATAGCCTCCGCCGGGTAATAGAGGCGCAGTCAGCTGCAGAACACACCAGCAGGTCCAAGGACTAAGTACAGAATGAGGACACGGGCAGCCGGTCAGCAGGCAGGGCTGCCGGCCGGTAATTACAGCCTCCCGCCCGGTCATAGGGGTGCAGTTAGCTGCAGAACACACCAGCAGGTCCAAGGACTAAGTACAGAATGAGGACACGGGCAGCCGGTCAGCAGGCAGGGATGCCGGCCTGCCATAGGGGTGCAGTTAGCTGCAGAACACACCAGCAGGTCCAAGGACTAAGGACAGAATGGGGACACGGGCAGCCGGTTAGCAGGCTGGGCTGCCGGCCGGTATTTACAGCCTCCCGCCCGGTCATAGGGGTGCAGTTAGCTGCAGAACACACCAGCAGGTCCACGGACTAAGTACCGAATGGGGACACGGGCAGCCGGTTAGCAGGCAAGGCTGCCGGCCGGTAATTATAGCCTCCCGCCCGGTCATAGGTGTGCAGTTAACTGCGGAACACACCAGCAGGTCCAGGGACTCAGTACCAAACGGGGAATCGGTTAAGCGGTTACCTGGCAGGGCAGCCGACCAGTAATCATAGCCTCCCGCCCGGTCGTAGGGGTGCAGTTAGCTGCAGAACACACCAGCAGGTCCAGGGAATGTGTGCAGGACGGGGAAATGCTTAACGGGTTAGCAGGCCGGGCAGCCGGCCGGTAGTTGGAGCCGCCCGCCCGGTCGTACGGGAGCCGTCATCAGCCGGCATCCCGAGCAGCTGAAAAGTCTAAGCGCAGAATGGGGACATGGTGAACCAGTCAGCCAGCGGGCAGGGAAGGGTCGAAACGGCCTAAAATACCGGGCCGGCGGGCCAAGATGGCTGCCGGGGGGCGTATTCAGGGCCCCCACGTGAGGGGCCGGGGCTGGGGGCCGAGCCGGGCAAGCGCGGTTGAGAAACAGCCGAGTCCGAGCAGGGGGAAATCATTAACCGGTGATCGGGTTCGACCCCCCCCGGTGGCCGAGGCGGGGAGGGTCGACCCGGGGAAAGGTTGGGTGTTCGGTGTCCCTCAGGGCGGTCCCGAGCGCGTCCTAAAATAATCCGGGCTCCTGGGCCCTTTTTTGAAAAAGAACCGGTCGGGGAGCGGGTGCAATCCGGAAGGCCTGGCGGGGCTTCGGTGCCTCTTCCTCGGTATGACTACCGGAGGGTCGTCGGCCTGAATGACGGTTGCATTTGCTGGCTGTGGAGGTTGGCGGGCTATCTGCAGAATAGGAGGAGGTGGCAAATCGAGAATGGGTCGACTTCGCCAAGTGCCTTCTCGAGCCTCCAGGTCTGCAGGGACCGACCCAGGCTGCCGCCAAACCGACCGGGAGGCCCCGCCGTCGGCCATTTTTGGTCATTTTCGGCATTTTTCGCCTCTTTCGGCCGGTCAAGAAAAGCGGCGGCCTGACACCCGGGCGTGCACGGGGAAGGCTCCCCCTCGCCGGGAGGACCGGAGTTTGCCCCGGAAACCTCCGGAAGCCGGCCGGGAAGGCGGCTTCGGCCCGATGCACCTCCGGCTGCGTCCGAAGGCCGGGGGAAGTGGCCCCTGGGCCCGTGTGAGGGAAATCCGTGCCAAGACGGAAGTCCAGGAGGTCGGATCCGAAGCTTCTGCCGGGCCCCCGGTGGAGGCATTCCCGCTAGGCGGGGCGAATCGGCCCGGCCACGGGGCGGGTTGCAATTGTTGGAGGGGGGCTGCCGGAGCTAGATAATGATTTCCCCTCGGTTCTCCCGATGGGGAAACGGCGAAAGGAGGTGTCGCGGGCTTTCGAGGCCTCCTCGGCGGCTGGACTACCGACCGACATCTCGGCTGCATTTGCTGGCTGGGGGGGTTGGCGGGGTATCTGCAGAATGGTAGGAGGTGGCAAGTCGAGAATCGGTCGACAGCTCCGAGTGCCGTCTCGAGCCTCCAGGTCCGCAGGGACCGATCCAGGCTGCCGCCTAACCGACCAGGAGGCCCCGCCGTCGGCCATTTTTGTCCATTTTCGGCATTTTTTACCGTCTTTCGGTCGGTCACGGAAAGCGGCGACCGGAAGCCCGGGCGTGCCCGGGGACGGCTCCCACTGGCCCCGGGGACCGGATTTGCCCCGGTCGGAGCCCCGGAAACGCACCCGAAGCCGGCCGGAGAAGGCGGCTAAGGGCAATGCACCTCGGATTGAATTTGCGCACCGGGGAAAGTGGCCTCGGGGCCCGCGAGGTGTGACGGTGTGCCTTCGGTAAGCTTCTGGAGAAATGGGTAACCAATGCACCTCGGACTGAATGTGCAGGACGTGCAACGGGGCCTCCGGGTCCGCGAGATATCGCAGGTTGGCCTCGGTAAGCCTCTGGAGAAATGGCTAACCAATGGGACAGTGGCCCTGAGAAATCATTAACCATTTGGACTTCGTCTCTGGCAGCGAGGCAAGTGTGGTGCAGAAATCATTAACCATTTGGACTTAGTCTCTGGCAGCGAGGCAAGTGTGGCGGAGAAATCATTAACCGTTTGGACTTAGTCTCTGGCAGAGAGGCAAGTGTGGTGCAGAAATCATTAACCATTTGGACTTAGTCTCTGGCAGCGAGGCAAGTGTGGTGCAGAAATCATTAACCATTTGGACTTAGTCTCTGGCAGCGAGGCAAGTGTGGCGGAGAAATCATTAACCGTTTGGACTTAGTCTCTGGCAGAGAGGCAAGTGTGGTGCAGAAATCATTAACCATTTGGACTTCGTCTCTGGCACAGAGGCAAGTGCAGTGGAGAAATCAGTAACCATTTGGACTTAGTCTCTGGCAGCGAGGCAAGTGTGGTGCAGAAATCATTAACCATTTGGACTTCGTCTCTGGCACAGAGGCAAGTGCAGTGGAGAAATCATTAACCATTTGGACTTCGTCTCTGGCAGAGAGGCAAGTGTGGTGCAGAAATCATTAACCATTTGGACTTCGTCTCTGGCACAGAGGCAAGTGCAGTGGAGAAATCAGTAACCATTTGGACTTAGTCGCTGGCAGCGAGGCAAGTGTGGCGGAGAAATCATTAACCGTTTGGACTTCGTCTCTGGCAGAGAGGCAAGTGTGGTGCAGAAATCATTAACCATTTGGACTTCGTCTCTGGCACAGAGGCAAGTGCAGTGGAGAAATCAGTAACCATTTGGACTTAGTCTCTGGCAGCGAGGCAAGTGTGGCGGAGAAATCATTAACCGTTTGGACTTCGTCTCTGGCAGAGAGGCAAGTGTGGCGGAGAAATCATTAACCGTTTGGACTTAGTCTCTGGCAGCGAGGCAAGTGTGGCGGAGAAATCATTAACCATTTGGACTTAGTCTGTGGCAGAGGCAAGTTTGGAAGAGAAATCAGTAACTAATAAATAAAATGCACCCCAGATTGCATTCGCCGGCCGTGGAAAGTGTCTCCTGGGCCCGGGAGAACAAAATCCGTGCTCAGACGGAAGCGTATGGCGTCGAATCCGAGGCTCTTGCCCGGCTCGCAGTGGGGGTATTCCCCCTGAGAGTAGCGAATCGGCCCGACGGCTGGGTCGGTTGCAATTTTTGGCATGGTACTCGTCCAGCTCATTAATGATTTCCCTTCGGTTCTCCCGAAGAGGAAACGGCAAAATGGCGCTTTGCGGGCTTTTGAGGCCTCCTGGACGGTAGGGCTACCGCCCCACCTCTCGGGTGCAATTGTTGGCCGGGGGGATTGGCGGGGTACCCGGAGAATTTCGGGGACACGATTTTCAGAACATTTTAAGGCAACGGTCACACTTTAAAAATGCCTAAAAAAGTGCGACTTTGAGGAAGGTCAACTATTTCAAATAGAACACCTTCCAATGACCTCTCGGAAGTCCAAAATGACGATGTAAGTGCAATTTATGCGGGCTTTCCGAGCTATGTTGTCGGTCTGAAAAATCGTCCGGGGCCCAGGCCGGTGGTAACCCTGGTTTCAATAATTTTGTGGCGACATGAACAGATGTATATATGTATATATATCCTAAACAGAAATATTCTCTTAAGTGTCACCTGGCGGTGTCCTTCATGATGAATAAAACACAAAGTCTGTTCATTAGTCCCCTTGGGTTGCCAAAGTGCGTGCCCAGAACCCTGTTGAACGCAGGCGACGCACGCCGGCTGCAGGCTTCCTTCCGTGCGAGCGCCAACCTGTTGCTTCCTTTGAACAAAAATAATCTGAAAGTTTCACCTGGTGGCTGGTGTGACTTAATGATGTAAAAAAGACAA
>JANJGN010003950.1:17500-20000 GCA_026770705.1 Isurus oxyrinchus
ACACCAGCAGGTCCAAGGACTAAGTACAGAATGAGGACACGGGCAGCCGGTCAGCAGGCAGGGCTGCCGGCCGGTAATTACAGCCTCCCGCCCGGTCATAGGGGTGCAGTTAGCTGCAGAACACACCAGCAGGTCCAAGGACTAAGTACAGAATGAGGACACGGGCAGCCGGTCAGCAGGCAGGGATGCCGGCCTGCCATAGGGGTGCAGTTAGCTGCAGAACACACCAGCAGGTCCAAGGACTAAGGACAGAATGGGGACACGGGCAGCCGGTTAGCAGGCTGGGCTGCCGGCCGGTATTTACAGCCTCCCGCCCGGTCATAGGGGTGCAGTTAGCTGCAGAACACACCAGCAGGTCCACGGACTAAGTACCGAATGGGGACACGGGCAGCCGGTTAGCAGGCAAGGCTGCCGGCCGGTAATTATAGCCTCCCGCCCGGTCATAGGTGTGCAGTTAACTGCGGAACACACCAGCAGGTCCAGGGACTCAGTACCAAACGGGGAATCGGTTAAGCGGTTACCTGGCAGGGCAGCCGACCAGTAATCATAGCCTCCCGCCCGGTCGTAGGGGTGCAGTTAGCTGCAGAACACACCAGCAGGTCCAGGGAATGTGTGCAGGACGGGGAAATGCTTAACGGGTTAGCAGGCCGGGCAGCCGGCCGGTAGTTGGAGCCGCCCGCCCGGTCGTACGGGAGCCGTCATCAGCCGGCATCCCGAGCAGCTGAAAAGTCTAAGCGCAGAATGGGGACATGGTGAACCAGTCAGCCAGCGGGCAGGGAAGGGTCGAAACGGCCTAAAATACCGGGCCGGCGGGCCAAGATGGCTGCCGGGGGGCGTATTCAGGGCCCCCACGTGAGGGGCCGGGGCTGGGGGCCGAGCCGGGCAAGCGCGGTTGAGAAACAGCCGAGTCCGAGCAGGGGGAAATCATTAACCGGTGATCGGGTTCGACCCCCCCCGGTGGCCGAGGCGGGGAGGGTCGACCCGGGGAAAGGTTGGGTGTTCGGTGTCCCTCAGGGCGGTCCCGAGCGCGTCCTAAAATAATCCGGGCTCCTGGGCCCTTTTTTGAAAAAGAACCGGTCGGGGAGCGGGTGCAATCCGGAAGGCCTGGCGGGGCTTCGGTGCCTCTTCCTCGGTATGACTACCGGAGGGTCGTCGGCCTGAATGACGGTTGCATTTGCTGGCTGTGGAGGTTGGCGGGCTATCTGCAGAATAGGAGGAGGTGGCAAATCGAGAATGGGTCGACTTCGCCAAGTGCCTTCTCGAGCCTCCAGGTCTGCAGGGACCGACCCAGGCTGCCGCCAAACCGACCGGGAGGCCCCGCCGTCGGCCATTTTTGGTCATTTTCGGCATTTTTCGCCTCTTTCGGCCGGTCAAGAAAAGCGGCGGCCTGACACCCGGGCGTGCACGGGGAAGGCTCCCCCTCGCCGGGAGGACCGGAGTTTGCCCCGGAAACCTCCGGAAGCCGGCCGGGAAGGCGGCTTCGGCCCGATGCACCTCCGGCTGCGTCCGAAGGCCGGGGGAAGTGGCCCCTGGGCCCGTGTGAGGGAAATCCGTGCCAAGACGGAAGTCCAGGAGGTCGGATCCGAAGCTTCTGCCGGGCCCCCGGTGGAGGCATTCCCGCTAGGCGGGGCGAATCGGCCCGGCCACGGGGCGGGTTGCAATTGTTGGAGGGGGGCTGCCGGAGCTAGATAATGATTTCCCCTCGGTTCTCCCGATGGGGAAACGGCGAAAGGAGGTGTCGCGGGCTTTCGAGGCCTCCTCGGCGGCTGGACTACCGACCGACATCTCGGCTGCATTTGCTGGCTGGGGGGGTTGGCGGGGTATCTGCAGAATGGTAGGAGGTGGCAAGTCGAGAATCGGTCGACAGCTCCGAGTGCCGTCTCGAGCCTCCAGGTCCGCAGGGACCGATCCAGGCTGCCGCCTAACCGACCAGGAGGCCCCGCCGTCGGCCATTTTTGTCCATTTTCGGCATTTTTTACCGTCTTTCGGTCGGTCACGGAAAGCGGCGACCGGAAGCCCGGGCGTGCCCGGGGACGGCTCCCACTGGCCCCGGGGACCGGATTTGCCCCGGTCGGAGCCCCGGAAACGCACCCGAAGCCGGCCGGAGAAGGCGGCTAAGGGCAATGCACCTCGGATTGAATTTGCGCACCGGGGAAAGTGGCCTCGGGGCCCGCGAGGTGTGACGGTGTGCCTTCGGTAAGCTTCTGGAGAAATGGGTAACCAATGCACCTCGGACTGAATGTGCAGGACGTGCAACGGGGCCTCCGGGTCCGCGAGATATCGCAGGTTGGCCTCGGTAAGCCTCTGGAGAAATGGCTAACCAATGGGACAGTGGCCCTGAGAAATCATTAACCATTTGGACTTCGTCTCTGGCAGCGAGGCAAGTGTGGTGCAGAAATCATTAACCATTTGGACTTAGTCTCTGGCAGCGAGGCAAGTGTGGCGGAGAAATCATTAACCGTTTGGACTTAGTCTCTGGCAGAGAGGCAAGTGTGGTGCA
>JANJGN010003950.1:32500-38437 GCA_026770705.1 Isurus oxyrinchus
GGCGTTGCAAGAGTGTGCCGGCGCGGGAATGGTGGCGAAGGCGGCGAATTGGTAGCCGGGATTGTGAGTGTTGGTGTTGGGGTCGGGGATGGGGTTTGGGTAAGTTTCAGGGGTTTAGGGGTTAGGGTACGGGTTAGGGTTAGGGGTTAGGCTTCGGGTTGCGGCAAATGGTTAACTGGTTACTAGGCAGGGTAGCCGACCGTTAATCCGGCTCTCCGGCCCGCTTATAAGGGTGCACTAAGATGCAGAGCACACCAGCTGGTCCACGTGCGATGTAAAAAGCGGGCAACCAGTTAGCAGACACGGCAGCCGGCAGGTAATTTAAGCCGCCCGCCCGCCCGCCCGGTAGTACGGCTGCATGTAGCTGCAGAGCAGCCAAGCGGCTGCTGAGAGTAAGTACTGAAGGGGAAATGGTTAACCGGTTAGCAGGCAGGGCAGCCGGCCGGTAATCGGAGCCGTCCACGCGGTACTACGGCTGCCGTTAGCTGCAGAACAGCCCAGCCGCTGCTGAGAGTGGGTAATGAAGGGGAAATGGTGAACCAGACAACAGGCAGCGCAGCCGACCGTTAATTACAGCCTCCCGCCGGGTAATACGGGTGCAGTAAACTGCAGAAGACGCCAGCAGGTCCAGGGAATGTGTCCAGGACGTGGAAATGGTTAACCGGTCAGCAGGAAGGTCAGCCGGCCGGTAGTACGGGTGCAGTCAGCAGCCGGCATCCCGAGCAGCTGAAAAGTCCTAAGCGCGGAATGGGGAAATCATTAACCTGTCAGCAAGCCGGAAGGGGAAAGGGTGAAACGGCTTAAAATATCGAGGCGGCAAGGAAAAAATGGCAACCGGGGGCGGGGCGGATTCACAGTCACCACGTGAGAGGGTCGGTGCCTGGAGGCCGGGCAGGCGGTTGGCCGAAGGCCCGATACTCCGGGTGCTGTCAGCATTTCGCTTGCCGAGCTGCTCAAAAGTCGAGGTGCAGAACGGCGAAATCATTAACCGGCAAGCGGATGCATGGCAGCGGGCAGGGAAGGGTCAAAACGGCCTGAAATACCGGAGCGGCGGGCCAAGATGGCTGCCGGGGGGCGTATTCAGCGGTCGCACGTGACGGGGCGGTGCCTGGAGGCCGAGCCGCGCAAGCGCGATTTAAAGCGAGCAAAGTCCGAGCAGGAGCGATATCGTTGGCCATTCAGCCGGTTCGAGCCTGGTGGCCGAGGCGGGGAGGGTGGAACCGGGGAAAGGCTGGGTGTTCGGTGTCCGCCCGGGTGGTCCGGAGTTTTATTCGGGTTAGGGTTAGCGGTTAGGCTTAGGGCTGGGGTTAGGGTTGGGGCGTTAGGGTTAGGGGAAGTGTCAGGGGTAGGGGTAGGGTTAGAGTTAGGGGGCTTGGCTTGGTGTTCGTGTCGGGGAAGGGGACAAGGCTAGTTTATTGTTGGCTCGGGGTTCGGGTCAGGGTTAGCGGTTAGGCTTAGGGCTGGGGTTAGGTTTGCGGCAAATGGTTTACCGGTTAGCAGGCAGGGTAGCCGGCCATTATTCAGGGCTTTCGGCATGGTAGTAAAGGTGCGCTGAGCTGCAGAACACAGCCCGCTGGGTCCACGGGATATGTACAGCACAGGGGAACCTGTGAACCAGTTAGCAGACAAGCAGCCGACCGGTAATTATAGCCTCCCGCCGGGTAATAGAGGCGCAGTCAGCTGCAGAACACACCAGCAGGTCCAAGGACTAAGTACAGAATGAGGACACGGGCAGCCGGTCAGCAGGCAGGGCTGCCGGCCGGTAATTACAGCCTCCCGCCCGGTCATAGGGGTGCAGTTAGCTGCAGAACACACCAGCAGGTCCAAGGACTAAGTACAGAATGAGGACACGGGCAGCCGGTCAGCAGGCAGGGATGCCGGCCTGCCATAGGGGTGCAGTTAGCTGCAGAACACACCAGCAGGTCCAAGGACTAAGGACAGAATGGGGACACGGGCAGCCGGTTAGCAGGCTGGGCTGCCGGCCGGTATTTACAGCCTCCCGCCCGGTCATTAGGGGTGCAGTTAGCTGCAGAACACACCAGCAGGTCCACGGACTAAGTACCGAATGGGGACACGGGCAGCCGGTTAGCAGGCAAGGCTGCCGGCCGGTAATTATAGCCTCCCGCCGGTCATAGGTGTGCAGTTAACTGCGGAACACACCAGCAGGTCCAGGGACTCAGTACCAAACGGGGAATCGGTTAAGCGGTTACCTGGCAGGGCAGCCGACCAGTAATCATAGCCTCCCGCCCGGTCGTAGGGGTGCAGTTAGCTGCAGAACACACCAGCAGGTCCAGGGAATGTGTGCAGGACGGGGAAATGCTTAACGGGTTAGCAGGCCGGGCAGCCGGCCGGTAGTTGGAGCCGCCCGCCCGGTCGTACGGGAGCCGTCATCAGCCGGCATCCCGAGCAGCTGAAAAGTCTAAGCGCAGAATTGGGGACATGGTGAACCAGTCAGCCAGCGGGCAGGGAAGGGTCGAAACGGCCTAAAATACCGGGCCGGCGGGCCAAGATGGCTGCCGGGGGGCGTATTCAGGGCCCCCACGTGAGGGGCCGGGGCTGGGGGCCGAGCCGGGCAAGCGCGGTTGAGAAACAGCCGAGTCCGAGCAGGGGGAAATCATTAACCGGTGATCGGGTTCGACCCCCCCCGGTGGCCGAGGCGGGGAGGGTCGACCCGGGAAAGGTTGGGTGTTCGGTGTCCCTCAGGGCGGTCCCGAGCGCGTCCTAAAATAATCCGGGCTCCTGGGGCCCTTTTTTGAAAAAGAACCGGTCGGGGAGCGGGTGCAATCCGGAAGGCCTGGCGGGGCTTCGGTGCCTCTTCCTCGGTATGACTACCGGAGGGTCGTCGGCCTGAATGACGGTTGCATTTGCTGGCTGTGGAGGTTGGCGGGCTATCTGCAGAATAGGAGGAGGTGGCAAATCGAGAATGGGTCGACTTCGCCAAGTGCCTTCTCGAGCCTCCAGGTCTGCAGGGACCGACCCAGGCTGCCGCCAAACCGACCGGGAGGCCCCGCCGTCGGCCATTTTGGTCATTTTCGGCATTTTTCGCCTCTTTCGGCCGGTCAAGAAAAGCGGCGGCCTGACACCCGGGCGTGCACGGGAAGGCTCCCCCTCGCCGGGAGGACCGGAGTTTGCCCCGGAAACCTCCGGAAGCCGGCCGGGAAGGCGGCTTCGGCCCGATGCACCTCCGGCTGCGTCCGAATGGCCGGGGGAAGTGGCCCCTGGGGCCCCGTGTGAGGGAAATCCGTGCCAAGGACGGAAGTCCAGGAGGTCGGATCCGAAGCTTCTGCCGGGCCCCCGGTGGAGGCATTCCCGCTAGGCGGGGCGAATCGGCCCGGCCACGGGGCGGGTTGCAATTGTTGGAGGGGGCTGCCGGAGCTAGATAATGATTTCCCCTCGGTTCTCCCGATGGGGAAACGGCGAAAGGAGGTGTCGCGGGCTTTCGAGGCCTCCTCGGCGGCTGGACTACCGACCGACATCTCGGCTGCATTTGCTGGCTGGGGGGGTTGGCGGGGTATCTGCAGAATGGTAGGAGGTGGCAAGTCGAGAATCGGTCGACAGCTCCGAGTGCCGTCTCGAGCCTCCAGGTCCGCAGGGACCGATCCAGGCTGCCGCCTAACCGACCAGGAGGCCCCCGCCGTCGGGCCATTTTTGTCCATTTTCGGCATTTTTTACCGTCTTTCGGTCGGTCACGGAAAGCGGCGACCGGAAGCCCGGGCGTGCCCGGGGACGGCTCCCACTGGCCCCGGGGACCGGATTTGCCCCCGGTCGGAGCCCCGGAAACGCACCCGAAGCCGGCCGGAGAAGGCGGCTAAGGGCAATGCACCTCGGATTGAATTTGCGCACCGGGGAAAGTGGCCTCGGGGCCCGCGAGGTGTGACGGTGTGCCTTCGGTAAGCTTCTGGAGAAATGGGTAACCAATGCACCTCGGACTGAATGTGCAGGACGTGCAACGGGGCCTCCGGGTCCGCGAGATATCGCAGGTTGGCCTCGGTAAGCCTCTGGAGAAATGGCTAACCAATGGGACAGGGCCCTGAGAAATCATTAACCATTTGGACTTCGTCTCTGGCAGCGAGGCAAGTGTGGTGCAGAAATCATTAACCATTTGGACTTAGTCTCTGGCAGCGAGGCAAGTGTGGCGGAGAATCATTAACCGTTGTGGACTTAGTCTCTGGCAGAGAGGCAAGTGTGGTGCAGAAATCATTAACCATTTGGACTTAGTCTCTGGCAGCGAGGCAAGTGTGGTGCAGAAATCATTAACCATTTGGACTTAGTCTCTGGCAGCGAGGCAAGTGTGGCGGAGAAATCATTAACCGTTTGGACTTAGTCTCTGGCAGAGAGGCAAGTGTGGTGCAGAAATCATTAACCATTTGGACTTCGTCTCTGGCACAGAGGCAAGTGCAGTGGAGAAATCAGTAACCATTTGGACTTCGTCTCTGGCAGCGAGGCAAGTGTGGTGCAGAAATCATTAACCATTTGGACTTCGTCTCTGGCACAGAGGCAAGTGCAGTGGAGAAATCATTAACCATTTGGACTTCGTCTCTGGCAGAGAGGCAAGTGTGGTGCAGAAATCATTAACCATTTGGACTTCGTCTCTGGCACAGAGGCAAGTGCAGTGGAGAAATCTGTAACCATTTGGACTTAGTCGCTGGCAGCGAGGCAAGTGTGGCGGAGAAATCATTAACCGTTTGGACTTCGTCTCTGCAGAGAGGCAAGTGTGGTGCAGAAATCATTAACCATTTGGACTTCGTCTCTGGCACAGAGGCAAGTGCAGTGGAGAAATCAGTAACCATTTGGACTTAGTCTCTGGCAGCGAGGCAAGTGTGGCGGAGAAATCATTAACCGTTTGGACTTCGTCTCTGGCAGAGAGGCAAGTGTGGCGGAGAAATCATTAACCGTTTGGACTTAGTCTCTGGCAGCGAGGCAAGTGTGGCGGAGAAATCATTAACCATTTGGACTTAGTCCTGTGGCAGAGGCAAGTTTGGAGAGAAATCAGTAACTAATAATAAAATGCACCCCAGATTGCATTCGCCGGCCGTGGAAAGTGTCTCCTGGGCCCGGGAGAACAAAATCCGTGCTCAGACGAAGCGTATGGCGTCGAATCCGAGGCTCTTGCCCGGCTCGCAGTGGGGGTATTCCCCCTGAGAGTAGCGATCGGCCCGACGGCTGGGTCGGTTGCAATTTTTGGCATGGTACTCGTCCAGCTCATTAATGATTTCCCTTCGGTTCTCCCGATGAGGAAACGGCAAAATGGCGCTTTGCGGGCTTTTGAGGCCTCCTGGACGGTAGGGCTACCGCCCCACCTCTCGGGTGCAATTGTTGGCCGGGGGGATTGGCGGGGTACCCGGAGAATTTCGGGGACACGATTTTCAGAACATTTTAAGGCAACGGTCACACTTTAAAAATGCCTAAAAAAGTGCGACTTTGTGGAAGGTCAACTATTTCAAATAGAACACCTTCCAATGACCTCTCGGAAGTCCAAAATGACGATGTAAGTGCAATTTATGCGGGCTTTCCGAGCTATGTTGTCGGTCTGAAAAATCGTCCGGGGCCCAGGCCGGTGGTAACCCTGGTTTCAATAATTTTGTGGCGACATGAACAGATGTATATATGTATATATATCCTAAACAGAAATATTCTCTTAAGTGTCACCTGGCGGTGTCCCTTCATGATGAATAAAACACAAAGTCTGTTCATTAGTCCCCTTGGGTTGCCAAAGTGCGTGCCCAGAACCCTGTTGAACGCAGGCGACGCACGCCGGCTGCAGGCTTCCTTCCGTGCGAGCGCCAACCTGTTGCTTCCTTTGAACAAAAATAATCTGAAAGTTTCACCTGGAGGCTGGTGTGACTTAATGATGTAAAAAAGACAAAGTGTCACCCGGCGGTGCACTTTGAAAAGAACAGCAATTCTGTTCACAGGCATACATGGCAGGGTGCCTGA
>JANJGN010003951.1:0-38430 GCA_026770705.1 Isurus oxyrinchus
GTCTGTTTGCCTCTGTTTCACTCTGTTTGCCTCTGTTTCAATTTCGTTGCCTCTGTTTAAGTCTGTTTGTCTCTGTTTCACTATGTTTGCCTCTGTTTCACTCTTGTTTTCCTCTGTTTAATTCTGTTTGCCTCTGTTTCACTCCGTTTGCCTCTGTTTCACTCTGTTTCACTCTGTTTGCCTCTGTTTCACTCTGTTTGCCTCTGTTTCACTCTGTTTGCCTCTGGTTAAGTCTGTTTGCCTCTGTATGCCTCTGTTTCACTCTGTTTGCCTCTTTTTCACTATGTTTGCCTCTGTTTCACTCTGTTTGCATCTGTTTAAGTCATCTTGCCTCTGTTTCACTCTGTATGCCTCTGTTTAATTCTGTTTGCCTCTGTTTAAGTCTGTTTGCCTCTGTTTCACTCTGTTTGCCTCTGTTTCACTCTGTTTGCCTCTGTTTCACTCTCTTTGCCTCTGTTTCACTCTGTTTGTCTCGGTTTCACTCTGTTTGCCTCTGTTTCACTCTCTTTGACTCTGCCTCTCGCTGGTTGCCTCTGTTTCACTCTGTTTGCATCTGTTTCACTCTGGTTGCCTCTGTTTCACTCTGTTTGCCTATTTTTCACTCTCTTTGCCTCTGTTACAGTCTGGTTGCCTCTGTTTCACTCTGTTTGCCTCTCTTTCACTCTGATTTCCTCTGTTTAATTCTCCTTGTCTGTGTTTCTCTCTGTTTGCCTCTGTTTAAGTCTGTTTGCCTCTGTTTAATTCTGTTTGCCTCTGTTTCACTCTGTTCTCCGCTGTTTCACTCTGTTTGCCTCTGTTTCACGCTGTTAGCCTCTGTTTCACTCTGTTTGCCTCTGTTTCACTCTGTTTGCCTCTGTTTCACTCTGTTGGCCTCAGTTTCACTCTGTTTGCCTCTGTTTCACTCTGTTTGCCTCTTGTTAAGTCTGTTTGCCTCTGTTTGCCTCTGTTTCACTCTGTTTGCCTCTTTTTCACTATGTTTGCCTCTGTTTCACTCTGTTTGCATCTGTTTAAGTCATCTTGCCTCTGTTTTCACTCTGTATGCCTCTGTTTAATTCTGTTTGCCTCTGTTTAAGTCTGTTTGCCTCTGTTTCACTCTGTTTGGCTCTGTTTCACTCTGTTTGCCTCTGTTTCACTCTCTTTGCCTCTGTTTCACTCTGTTTGTCTCTGTTTCACTCTGTTTGCCTCTGTCTCACTCTCTTTGACTCTGCCTCACGCTGGTTGCCTCTGTTTCACTCTGTTTGCTTCTGTTTCACTCTGGTTGCCTCTGTTTCACTCTGTTTGCCTCTTGTTAGGTCTGTTTGCCTCTGTTTGCCTCTGTTTCACTCTGTTTGCCTCTTTTTCACTATGTTTGCCTCTGTTTCACTCTGTTTGCATCTGTTTAAGTCATCTTGCCTCTGTTTCACTCTGTATGCCTCTGTTTAATTCTGTTTGCCTCTGTTTAAGTCTGTTTGCCTCTGTTTCACTCTGTTTGGCTCTGTTTCACTCTGTTTGCCTCTGTTTCACTCTCTTTGCCTCTGTTTCACTCTGTTTGTCTCTGTTTCACTCTGTTTGCCTCTGTCTCACTCTCTTTGACTCTGCCTCACGCTGGTTGCCTCTGTTTCACTCTGTTTGCTTCTGTTTCACTCTGGTTGCCTCTGTTTCACTCTGTTTGCCTATTTTTCACTCTCTTTGCCTCTGTTTCAGTCTGGTTGCCTCTGTTTCACTCTGTTTGCCTCTCTTTCACTCTGATTTCCTCTGTTTAAGTCTCTTTGTCTGTGTTTCTCTCTGTTTGCCTCTGTTTAAGTCTGTTTGCCTCTGTTTAAGTCTGTTTGCCTCTGTTTCACTCTGTTCTCCGCTGTTTCACTCTGTTTGCCTCTGTTTCACGCTGTTTGCCTCTGTTTCACTCTGTTTGCCTCTGTTTCACTCTGTTTGCCTCTGTTTCACTCTGTTGGCCTCTGTTTCACTCTGTTTGCCTCTGTTTCACTCTGTTTGCCTCTTGTTAAGTCTGTTTGCCTCTGTTTGCCTCTGTTTCACTCTGTTTGCCTCTTTTTCACTATGTTTGCCTCTGTTTCACTCTGTTTGCATATGTTTAAGTCTTCTTGCCTCTGTTTCACTCTGTATGCCTCTGTTTCACTCTGTTTGCCTCTCTTTCACTCTGTTTGCCTCTGTTTAATTCTCCTTGTCTGTGTTTCACTCTGTTTGCCTCTGTTTAAGTCTGTTTGCCTCTGTTTAAGTCTGTTTCCCTCTATTTCACTCTCTTTGCCTCTGTTTCACTCTGCTTGCCTCTGTTTCACTCTGTTTGCCTCTGCTCCACTCTGTTTGCCTCTGTTTCACTCTGTTTGCCTCTGTTCCAAACTGTTTGCCTCTGTTTCACTCTGTTTGCCTCTGTTTCACTCTGTTAGCCTCTGTTCCAAACTGCTTGCCTCTGTTTCACTCTGTTTGCCTCTGTTTCACTCTGTTTGCCTCTGTTTCACTCTGTTTGCCTCTGTTTGCCTCTGTTTCACTCTGTTTGCCTCTTTTTCACTATGTTTGCCTGTGGTTCACTCTGTTTTCCTCTCTTTCACTCTCTTTGCCTCTGCTTCACCCTGGTTGCCTCTGTTTCACTCTGGTTGCCTCTGTTGAATTCTGTTTTGCCTCTGTTTCAGTCTGTTTGCCTCTGTTTCACTCTGTTTGCTTCTGTTTCACTCTGTTTGCCTCTGTTTCACTCTCTTTGCCTCTGTTTCACTCTGTTTGTCTCTGTTTCACTCTGTTTTCCTCTCTTTCACTCTCTTTGCCTCTGCTTCACCCTGGTTGCCTCTGTTTCACTCTGTTTGCATCTGTTTCACTCTGGTTGCCTCTGTTTCACTCTGTTTGCCTAGTTTTTCAATCTGTTTGCCTCTGTTTCACTCTGGTTGCCTCTGTTTCACTCTCTTTGCCTCTCTTTCACTCTGTTTGCCTCTGTTTAATTCTCCTTGTCTGTGTTTCACTCTGTTTGCCTCTGTCTAAGTCTGTTTGCCTCTGTTTAAGTCTGTTTGCCTCTTTTTCACTCTGTTTGCCTCTATTTCACTCTGTTTGCCTCTGTTTCAATCTGTTTGCCTCTGTTTCACTCTGTTTGCCTCTGCTCCACTCTGTTTGCCTCTGTTTCACTCTGTTTGCCTCTGTTCCAACTGTTTGCCTCTGTTTCACTCTGTTTGCCTCTCCTTCAATCTGTTTGCCTCTGCTTGCCTCTGTTTGCTTCTGTTTGCCTCTGTTTCACTATGTTTGCCTCTGTTTCACTCTGTTTGCCTCTGTTTCACTCTGATTCTGTTTCACTCTGGTTGCCTCTGTTTCACTCTGTTTGCCTCTCTTTCAATCTGATTTCCTCTGTTTCAGTCTCCTTGTCTGTGTTTCTCTCTGTTTGCCTCTGTTTAAGTTTGTTTGCCTCTGTTTAAGACTGTTTGCCTCTGTTTCACTCTGTTTGCCGCTGTTTCACTCTGTTTGCCTCTGTTTCACACTGTTTGCCTCTGTTTCACTCTGGTTGCCTCTGTTTCACTCTGTTTGCCTCTCTTTCACTCTGTTTGCCTCTGTTTAATTCTCCTTGTCTGTGTTTCACTCTGTTTGCATCTGTTTAAGTCTGTTTGCCTCTGTTTAAGTATGTTTGCCTCTTTTTCACTCTGTTTGCCTCTATTTCACTCTGTTTGCCTCTGTTGCACTCTGTTTGCCTCTGTTTCACTCTGTTTGCCTCTGCTCCACTCTGTTTGCCTCTGTTTCACTCTGTTTGCCTCTGTCCCAAACTGTTTGACTCTGCTTCACTCTGTTTGCCTCTGCTTGCCTCTGTTTGCCTCTGTTTGCCTCTGTTTCAAGCTGTTTGCCTCTGTTTCACTCTGTTTGCCTCTGTTTCACTCTGTTTGCAGCTGTTTCACTCTGTTTGCCTCTGTTTCACTCTCTCTGCCTCTGTTTCACTCTGTTTGTCTCTGTTGCACTCTGTTTGCCTCTGTTTCACTCTCTTTGCCTCTGTTTCACTCTGTTTGCCTCTGTTTAATTCTGTTTGCCTCTGTTTAAGTCTGTTTGCCTCTGTTTCACTTTGTTTGCCTCTGTTTCACTTTCTTTGCCTCTGTTTCACTCTGTTTGTCTCTGTTTCACTATGTTTGCCTCTGTTTCACTCTTGTTTGCCTCTGTTTAATTCTGTTTGCCTCTGTTTCACTCCGTTTGACTCTGTTTCACTCTGTTTGCCTCTGTTTCACTCTGTTTGCCTCTGGTTAAGTCTGTTTGCCTCTGTTTGCCTCTGTTTAACTCTGTTTGCCTCTTTTTCACTATGTTTGCCTCTGTTTCACTCTGTTTGCCTCTGTTTCACTCTCTTTGCCTCTGTTTCACTCTGTTTGTCTCTGTTTCACTCTGTTTGCCTCTGTTTCACTCTCTTTGCCTCTGTTTCACTCTGTTTGTCTCTGTTTCACTCTGTTTGCCTCTGTTTCACTCTCTTTGACCCTGCCTCACACTGGTTGCCTCTGTTTCACTCTGTTTGCATCTGTTTCACTCTGGTTGCCTCTGTTTCACTCTGTTTGCCTATTTTTCACTCTCTTTGCCTCTGTTTCAGTCTGGTTGCCTCTTTTTCACTCTGTTTGCCTCTCTTTCACTCTGATTTCCTCTGTTTAAGTCTCCTTGTCTATGTTTCTCTCTGTTTGCCTCTGTTTAAGTCTGTTTGCCTCTGTTTAAGTCGTTTGCCTCTGTTTCACTCTGTTCACCGCTGTTTCACTCTGTTTGCCTCTTTTTTCACGATGTTTGCCTCTGTTTCACTCTGTTTGCATCTGTTTAAGTCCTCTTGCCTCTGTTTCACTCTGTATGCCTCTGTTTAATTCTGTTTGCCTCTGTTTAAGTCTGTTTGCCTCTGTTTCACTCTGTTTGCCTATGTTTCACTCTGTTTGCCTCTGTTTCACTCTGTTTGCCTCTGTTTCACTCTCTTTGCCTCTGTTTCAGTCTGTTTGTCTCTGTTTCACTCTGTTTGCCTCTGTTGCAGTCTCTTTGACTCTGTTTCAGTCTGGTTGCCTTTGTTTCACTCTGTTTGCCTCTCTTTCACTCTGATTTCCTCTGTTTAATTCTCCTTGTCTGTGTTTCTCTCTGTTTGCCTCTGTTTCAGAGTGTTTGCCTCTGTTTAAGTCTGTTTGCCTCTGTTTCACTCTGTTCTCCGCTGTTTCACTCTGTTTGCCTCTGTTTCACGCTGTTTGCCTCGGTTTCACGCTGTTTGCCTCTGTTTCACTCTGTTTGCCTCTGTTTCACTCTGTTGGCCTCAGTTTCACTCTGTATGCCCCTGTTTCACTCTGTTTGCCTCTTGTTAAGTCTGTTTGCCTCTGTTTGCCTCTGTTTCACTCTGTTTGCCTCTTTTTCACTATGTTTGCCTCTGTTTCACTCTGTTTGCCTCTGTTTCACTTTCTTTGCCTCTGTTTCACTCTGTTTGTCTTTGTTTCACTATGCTTGCCTCAGTTTCACTCTTGTTTGCCTCTGTTTAATTCTTTTTGCCTCTGTTTCACTCCGTTTGCCTCTGTTTCACTCTGTTTGCCTCTGTTTCACTCTGTTTGCATCTGTTTAAGTCCTCTTGCCTCTGTTTCACTCTGTATGCCTCTGTTTAATTCTGTTTGCCTCTGTTTAAGTCTGTTTGCCTCTGTTTCACTCTGTTTGCCTCTGTTTCACTCTGTTTGCCTCTGTTTCACTCTCTTTGCCTCTGTTTCACTCTGTTTGTCTCTGTTTCACTCTGTTTGCCTCTGTCTCACTCTCTTTGACTCTGCCTCACGCTGGTTGCCTCTGTTTCACTCTGTTTGCCTCTGTTTCACTCTCTTTGCCTCTGTTTCACTCTGTTTGTCTCTGTTTCACTCTGTTTGCCTCTGTTTCACTCTCTTTGCCTCTGTTTGCCTCTGTTTAATTCTGTTTGCCTCTGTTTAAGTCTGTTTGCCTCTGTTTCACTCTGTTTGCCTCTGTTTCAATTTCGTTGCCTCTGTTTAAGTCTGTTTGTCTCTGTTTCACTATGTTTGCCTCTGTTTCACTCTTGTTTTCCTCTGTTTAATTCTGTTTGCCTCTGTTTCACTCCGTTTGCCTCTGTTTCACTCTGTTTCACTCTGTTTGCCTCTGTTTCACTCTGTTTGCCTCTGTTTCACTCTGTTTGCCTCTGGTTAAGTCTGTTTGCCTCTGTTTGCCTCTGTTTCACTCTGTTTGCCTCTTTTTCACTATGTTTGCCTCTGTTTCACTCTGTTTGCATCTGTTTAAGTCATCTTGCCTCTGTTTCACTCTGTATGCCTCTGTTTAATTCTGTTTGCCTCTGTTTAAGTCTGTTTGCCTCTGTTTCACTCTGTTTGCCTCTGTTTCACTCTGTTTGCCTCTGTTTCACTCTCTTTGCCTCTGTTTCACTCTGTTTGTCTCGGTTTCTCTCTGTTTGCCTCTGTTTCACTCTCTTTGACTCTGCCTCTCGCTGGTTGCCTCTGTTTCACTCTGTTTGCATCTGTTTTCACTCTGGTTGCCTCTGTTTCACTCTGTTTGCCTATTTTTCACTCTCTTTGCCTCTGTTACAGTCTGGTTGCCTCTGTTTCACTCTGTTTGCCTCTCTTTCACTCTGATTTCCTCTGTTTAATTCTCCTTGTCTGTGTTTCTCTCTGTTTGCCTCTGTTTAAGTCTGTTTGCCTCTGTTTAATTCTGTTTCCCTCTGTTTCACTCTGTTCTCCGCTGTTTCACTCTGTTTGCCTCTGTTTCACGCTGTTAGCCTCTGTTTCACTCTGTTTGCCTCTGTTTCACTCTGTTTGCCTCTGTTTCACTCTGTTGGCCTCAGTTTCACTCTGTTTGCCTCTGTTTCACTCTGTTTGCCTCTTGTTAAGTCTGTTTGCCTCTGTTTGCCTCTGTTTCACTCTGTTTGCCTCTTTTTCACTATGTTTGCCTCTGTTTCACTCTGTTTGCATATGTTTAAGTCTTCTTGCCTCTGTTTCACTCTGTATGCCTCTGTTTAATTTCTGTCTGCCTCTGTTTAAGTCTGTTTGCCTCTGTTTCACTCTGTTTGCCTCTGCTTCACTCTGTTTGCCTCTGTTTCACTCTCTTTGCCTCTGTTTCACTCTGTTTGTCTCTGTTTCTCTCTGTTTGCCTCTGTTTCACTCACTTTGCCTCTGCTTCACTCTGGTTGCCTCTGTTTAAAGCTGTTTGCCTCTGTTTCACTCTGTTTGCCTCTGTTTCACTCTGTTTGCCGCTGTTTCACTCTGTTTGCCTCTGTTTCACTCTGTTTGCCTCTCTTTCACTCTGTTTGCCTCTGTTTCACTCTGTGTGCCTCTGTTTCACTCTGTTTCAATCTGTTTGCCTCTGTTTCACTCTGTTTGCCTCTGTTTCACTCTGTTTCACTCTGTTCACCGCTGTTTCACTCTGTTTTCCTCTTTTTCACTATGTTTGCCTCTGTTTCACTCTGTTTGCATCTGTTTAAGTCCTCTTGCCTCTGTTTCACTCTGTATGCCTCTGTTTAATTCTGTTTGCCTCTGTTTAAGTCTGTTTGCCTCTGTTTCACTCTGTTTGCCTATGTTTCACTCTGTTTGCCTCTGTTTCACTCTGTTTGCCTCTGTTTCACTCTCTTTGCCTCTTTTACACTATGTTTGCCTCTGTTTCACTCTGTTTGCATATGTTTAAGTCTTCTTGCCTCTGTTTCACTCTGTATGCCTCTGTTTAATTCTGTTTGCCTCTGTTTAAGTCTGTTTGCCTCTGTTTCACTCTGTTGGCCTCTGCTTCACTCTGTTTGCCTCTGTTTCACTCTCTTTGCCTCTGTTTCACTCTGTTTGTCTCTCTTTCACTCTGTTTGCCTCTGTTTCACTCTGTGTGCCTCTGTTTCACTCTGTTTGCCTCTGTTTCACTCTGTTTGCCTCTGTTTCACTCTGTTTGCCTCTGTTTGCCTCTGTTTCACTCTGTTTGCCTCTTTTTAACTATGTTTGCCTGTGGTTCACTCTGTTTGCATGTGTTTAAGTCTTCTTGCCTCTGTTTCACTCTGTATGCCTCTGTTGAATTCTGTTTGCCTCTGTTTCAGTCTGTTTGCCTCTGTTTCACTCTGTTTGCTTCTGTTTCACTCTGTTTGCCTCTGTTTCACTCTCTTTGCCTCTGTTTCACTCTGTTTGTCTCTGTTTAACTCTGTTTTCCCTCTTTCACTCTCTTTGCCTCTGCTTCACCCTGGTTGCCTCTGTTTCACTCTGTTTGCATCTGTTTCACTCTGGTTGCATCTGTTTCACTCTGTTTGCCTAGTTTTCAATCTGTTTGTCTCTGTTTCACTCTGTTTGCCTCTGTCTCACTCTCTTTGACTCTGCCTCACGCTGGTTGCCTCTGTTTCACTCTGTTTGCCTCTGTTTCACTCTCTTTGCCTCTGTTTCACTCTGTTTGTCTCTGTTTCACTCTGTTTGCCTCTGTTTCACTCTCTTTGCCTCTGTTTGCCTCTGTTTAATTCTGTTTGCCTCTGTTTAAGTCTGTTTGCCTCTGTTTCACTCTGTTTGCCTCTGTTTCAATTTCGTTGCCTCTGTTTAAGTCTGTTTGTCTCTGTTTCACTATGTTTGCCTCTGTTTCACTCTTGTTTTCCTCTGTTTAATTCTGTTTGCCTCTGTTTCACTCCGTTTGCCTCTGTTTCACTCTGTTTCACTCTGTTTGCCTCTGTTTCACTCTGTTTGCCTCTGTTTCACTCTGTTTGCCTCTGGTTAAGTCTGTTTGCCTCTGTTTGCCTCTGTTTCACTCTGTTTGCCTCTTTTTCACTATGTTTGCCTCTGTTTCACTCTGTTTGCATCTGTTTAAGTCATCTTGCCTCTGTTTCACTCTGTATGCCTCTGTTTAATTCTGTTTGCCTCTGTTTAAGTCTGTTTGCCTCTGTTTCACTCTGTTTGCCTCTGTTTCACTCTGTTTGCCTCTGTTTCACCTCTCTTTGCCTCTGTTTCACTCTGTTTGTCTCGGTTTCTCTCTGTTTGCCTCTGTTTCACTCTCTTTGACTCTGCCTCTCGCTGGTTGCCTCTGTTTCACTCTGTTTGCATCTGTTTCACTCTGGTTGCCTCTGTTTCACTCTGTTTGCCTATTTTTCACTCTCTTTGCCTCTGTTACAGTCTGGTTGCCTCTGTTTCACTCTGTTTGCCTCTCTTTCACTCTGATTTCCTCTGTTTAATTCTCCTTGTCTGTGTTTCTCTCTGTTTGCCTCTGTTTAAGTCTGTTTGCCTCTGTTTAATTCTGTTTCCCTCTGTTTCACTCTGTTCTCCGCTGTTTCACTCTGTTTGCCTCTGTTTCACGCTGTTAGCCTCTGTTTCACTCTGTTTGCCTCTGTTTCACTCTGTTTGCCTCTGTTTCACTCTGTTGGCCTCAGTTTCACTCTGTTTGCCTCTGTTTCACTCTGTTTGCCTCTTGTTAAGTCTGTTTGCCTCTGTTTGCCTCTGTTTCACTCTGTTTGCCTCTTTTTCACTATGTTTGCCTCTGTTTCACTCTGTTTGCATATGTTTAAGTCTTCTTGCCTCTGTTTCACTCTGTATGCCTCTGTTTAATTCTGTCTGCCTCTGTTTAAGTCTGTTTGCCTCTGTTTCACTCTGTTTGCCTCTGCTTCACTCTGTTTGCCTCTGTTTCACTCTCTTTGCCTCTGTTTCACTCTGTTTGTCTCTGTTTCTCTCTGTTTGCCTCTGTTTCACTCACTTTGCCTCTGCTTCACTCTGGTTGCCTCTGTTTAAAGCTGTTTGCCTCTGTTTCACTCTGTTTGCCTCTGTTTCACTCTGTTTGCCGCTGTTTCACTCTGTTTGCCTCTGTTTCACTCTGTTTGCCTCTCTTTCACTCTGTTTGCCTCTGTTTCACTCTGTGTGCCTCTGTTTCACTCTGTTTCAATCTGTTTGCCTCTGTTTCACTCTGTTTGCCTCTGTTTCACTCTGTTTCACTCTGTTCACCGCTGTTTCACTCTGTTTTCCTCTTTTTCACTATGTTTGCCTCTGTTTCACTCTGTTTGCATCTGTTTAAGTCCTCTTGCCTCTGTTTCACTCTGTATGCCTCTGTTTAATTCTGTTTGCCTCTGTTTAAGTCTGTTTGCCTCTGTTTCACTCTGTTTGCCTATGTTTCACTCTGTTTGCCTCTGTTTCACTCTGTTTGCCTCTGTTTCACTCTCTTTGCCTCTTTTACACTATGTTTGCCTCTGTTTCACTCGGTTTGCATATGTTTAAGTCTTCTTGCCTCTGTTTCACTCTGTATGCCTCTGTTTAATTCTGTTTGCCTCTGTTTAAGTCTGTTTGCCTCTGTTTCACTCTGTTGGCCTCTGCTTCACTCTGTTTGCCTCTGTTTCACTCTCTTTGCCTCTGTTTCACTCTGTTTGTCTCTCTTTCACTCTGTTTGCCTCTGTTTCACTCTGTGTGCCTCTGTTTCACTCTGTTTGCCTCTGTTTCACTCTGTTTGCCTCTGTTTCACTCTGTTTGCCTCTGTTTGCCTCTGTTTCACTCTGTTTGCCTCTTTTTAACTATGTTTGCCTGTGGTTCACTCTGTTTGCATGTGTTTAAGTCTTCTTGCCTCTGTTTCACTCTGTATGCCTCTGTTGAATTCTGTTTGCCTCTGTTTCAGTCTGTTTGCCTCTGTTTCACTCTGTTTGCTTCTGTTTCACTCTGTTTGCCTCTGTTTCACTCTCTTTGCCTCTGTTTCACTCTGTTTGTCTCTGTTTAACTCTGTTTTCCTCTTTCACTCTCTTTGCCTCTGCTTCACCCTGGTTGCCTCTGTTTCACTCTGTTTGCATCTGTTTCACTCTGGTTGCATCTGTTTCACTCTGTTTGCCTAGTTTTCAATCTGTTTGCCTCTGTTTCACTCTGGTTGCCTCTGTTTCACTCTGTTTGCCTCTCTTTCACTCTGTTTGCCTCTGTTTAATTCTCCTTGTCTGTGTTTCACTCTGTTTGCCTCTGTTTAAGTCTGTTTGCCTCTGTTTAAGTCTGTTTCCCTCTATTTCACTCTCTTTGCCTCTGTTTCACTCTGCTTGCCTCTGTTTCACTCTGTTTGCCTCTGCTCCACTCTGTTTGCCTCTGTTTCACTCTGTTTGCCTCTGTTCCAAACTGTTTGCCTCTGTTTCACTCTGTTTGCCTCTGTTTCACTCTGTTTGCCTCTGTTCCAAACTGTTTGCCTCTGTTTCACTCTGTTTGCCTCTGTTTCACTCTGTTTGCCTCTGTTTGCCTCTGTTTCACTCTGTTTGCCTCTTTTTCACTATGTTTGCCTGTGGTTCACTCTGTTTTCCTCTCTTTCACTCTCTTTGCCTCTGCTTCACCCTGGTTGCCTCTGTTTCACTCTGGTTGCCTCTGTTGAATTCTGTTTGCCTCTGTTTCAGTCTGTTTGCCTCTGTTTCACTCTGTTTGCTTCTGTTTCACTCTGTTTGCCTCTGTTTCACTCTCTTTGCCTCTGTTTCACTCTGTTTGTCTCTGTTTCACTCTGTTTTCCTCTCTTTCACTCTCTTTGCCTCTGCTTCACCCTGGTTGCCTCTGTTTCACTCTGTTTGCATCTGTTTCACCTCTGGTTGCCTCTGTTTCACTCTGTTTGCCTAGTTTTCAATCTGTTTGCCTCTGTTTCACTCTGGTTGCCTCTGTTTCACTCTCTTTGCCTCTCTTTCACTCTGTTTGCCTCTGTTTAATTCTCCTTGTCTGTGTTTCACTCTGTTTGCCTCTGTCTAAGTCTGTTTGCCTCTGTTTAAGTCTGTTTGCCTCTTTTTCACTCTGTTTGCCTCTATTTCACTCTGATTGCCTCTGTTTCAATCTGTTTGCCTCTGTTTCACTCTGTTTGCCTCTGCTCCACTCTGTTTGCCTCTGTTTCACTCTGTTTGCCTCTGTTCCAAACTGTTTGCCTCTGTTTCACTCTGTTTGCCTCTGCTTCAATCTGTTTGCCTCTGCTTGCCTCTGTTTGCTTCTGTTTGCCTCTGTTTCACTCTGTTTGCCTCTGTTTCACTCTGTTTGCCTCTGTTTCACTCTGTTTGATTCTGTTTCACTCTGGTTGCCTCTGTTTCACTCTGTTTGCCTCTCTTTCAATCTGATTTCCTCTGTTTCAGTCTCCTTGTCTGTGTTTTCTCTCTGTTTGCCTCTGTTTAAGTTTGTTTGCCTCTGTTTAAGACTGCTTGCCTCTGTTTCACTCTGTTTGCCGCTGTTTCACTCTGTTTGCCTCTGTTTCACGCTGTTTGCCTCTGTTTCACTCTGGTTGCCTCTGTTTCACTCTGTTTGCCTCTCTTTCACTCTGTTTGCCTCTGTTTAATTCTCCTTGTCTGTGTTTCACTCTGTTTGCATCTGTTTAAGTCTGTTTGCCTCTGTTTAAGTATGTTTGCCTCTTTTTCACTCTGTTTGCCCTCTATTTCACTCTGTTTGCCTCTGTTGCACTCTGTTTGCCTCTGTTTCACTCTGTTTGCCTCTGCTCCACTCTGTTTGCCTCTGTTTCACTCTGTTTGCCTCTGTCCCAAACTGTTTGACTCTGCTTCACTCTGTTTGCCTCTGCTTGCCTCTGTTTGCCTCTGTTTGCCTCTGTTTCAAGCTGTTTGCCTCTGTTTCACTCTGTTTGCCTCTGTTTCACTCTGTTTGCAGCTGTTTCACTCTGTTTGCCTCTGTTTCACTCTCTCTGCCTCTGTTTCACTCTGTTTGTCTCTGTTGCACTCTGTTTGCCTCTGTTTCACTCTCTTTGCCTCTGTTTCACTCTGTTTGCCTCTGTTTAATTCTGTTTGCCTCTGTTTAAGTCTGTTTGCCTCTGTTTCACTTTGTTTGCCTCTGTTTCACTTTCTTTGCCTCTGTTTCACTCTGTTTGCCTCTGTTTCACTATGTTTGCCTCTGTTTCACTCTTGTTTGCCTCTGTTTAATTCTGTTTGCCTCTGTTTCACTCCGTTTGACTCTGTTTCACTCTGTTTGCCTCTGTTTCACTCTGTTTGCCTCTGGTTAAGTCTGTTTGCCTCTGTTTGCCTCTGTTTCACTCTGTTTGCCTCTTTTTCACTATGTTTGCCTCTGTTTCACTCTGTTTGCGTCTGTTTAAGTCCTCTTGCCTCTGTTTCACTCTGTATGCCTCTGTTTAATTCTGTTTGCCTCTGTTTAAGTCTGTTTGCCTCTGTTTCACTCTGTTTGCCTCTGTTTCACTCTGTTTGCCTCTGTTTCACTCTCTTTGCCTCTGTTTCACTCTGTTTGTCTCTGTTTCACTCTGTTTGCCTCTGTTTCACTCTCTTTGACCCTGCCTCACACTGGTTGCCTCTGTTTCACTCTGTTTGCATCTGTTTCACTCTGGTTGCCTCTGTTTCACTCTGTTTGCCTATTTTTCACTCTCTTTGCCTCTGTTTCAGTCTGGTTGCCTCTGTTTCACTCTGTTTGCCTCTCTTTCACTCTGATTTCCTCTGTTTAAGTCTCCTTGTCTATGTTTCTCTCTGTTTGCCTCTGTTTAAGTCTGTTTGCCTCTGTTTAAGTCGTTTGCCTCTGTTTCACTCTGTTCACCGCTGTTTCACTCTGTTTGCCTCTTTTTCACGATGTTTGCCTCTGTTTCACTCTGTTTGCATCTGTTTAAGTCCTCTTGCCTCTGTTTCACTCTGTATGCCTCTGTTTAATTCTGTTTGCCTCTGTTTAAGTCTGTTTGCCTCTGTTTCACTCTGTTTGCCTATGTTTCACTCTGTTTGCCTCTGTTTCACTCTGTTTGCCTCTGTTTCACTCTCTTTGCCTCTGTTTCAGTCTGTTTGTCTCTGTTTCACTCTGTTTGCCTCTGTTGCAGTCTCTTTGACTCTCCCTCACGCTGGTTGCCTCTGTTTCACTCTGTTTGCCTATTTTTCACTCTCTTTGCCTCTGTTTCAGTCTGGTTGCCTTTGTTTCACTCTGTTTGCCTCTCTTTCACTCTGATTTCCTCTGTTTAATTCTCCTTGTCTGTGTTTCTCTCTGTTTGCCTCTGTTTCAGTCTGTTTGCCTCTGTTTAAGTCTGTTTGCCTCTGTTTCACGCTGTTCTCCGCTGTTTCACTCTGTTTGCCTCTGTTTCACGCTGTTTGCCTCGGTTTCACTCTGTTTGCCTCTGTTTCACTCTGTTTGCCTCTGTTTCACTCTGTTGGCCTCAGTTTCACTCTGTATGCCCCTGTTTCACTCTGTTTGCCTCTTGTTAAGTCTGTTTGCCTCTGTTTGCCTCTGTTTGACTCTGTTTGCCTCTTTTTCACTATGTTTGCCTCTGTTTCACTCTGTTTGCCTCTGTTTCACTTTCTTTGCCTCTGTTTCACTCTGTTTGTCTTTGTTTCACTATGTTTGCCTCTGTTTCACTCTTGTTTGCCTCTGTTTAATTCTTTTTGCCTCTGTTTCACTCCGTTTGCCTCTGTTTCACTCTGTTTGCCTCTGTTTCACTCTGTTTGCATCTGTTTAAGTCCTCTTGCCTCTGTTTCACTCTGTATGCCTCTGTTTAATTCTGTTTGCCTCTGTTTAAGTCTGTTTGCCTCTGTTTCACTCTGCCTCTGTTTCACTCTGTTTGCCTCTGTTTCACTCTCTTTGCCTCTGTTTCACTCTGTTTGTCTCTGTTTCACTCTGTTTGCCTCTGTTTCACTCTCTTTGACTCTGCCTCACGCTGGTTGCCTCTGTTTCACTCTGTTTGCCTCTGTTTCACTCTCTTTGCCTCTGTTTCACTCTGTTTGTCTCTGTTTCACTCTGTTTGCCTCTGTTTCACTCTCTTTGCCTCTGTTTGCCTCTGTTTAATTCTGTTTGCCTCTGTTTAAGTCTGTTTGCCTCTGTTTCACTCTGTTTGCCTCTGTTTCAATTTCGTTGCCTCTGTTTAAGTCTGTTTGTCTCTGTTTCACTATGTTTGCCTCTGTTTCACTCTTGTTTTCCTCTGTTTAATTCTGTTTGCCTCTGTTTCACTCCGTTTGCCTCTGTTTCACTCTGTTTCACTCTGTTTGCCTCTGTTTCACTCTGTTTGCCTCTGTTTCACTCTGTTTGCCTCTGGTTAAGTCTGTTTGCCTCTGTTTGCCTCTGTTTCACTCTGTTTGCCTCTTTTTCACTATGTTTGCCTCTGTTTCACTCTGTTTGCATCTGTTTAAGTCATCTTGCCTCTGTTTCACTCTGTATGCCTCTGTTTAATTCTGTTTGCCTCTGTTTAAGTCTGTTTGCCTCTGTTTCACTCTGTTTGCCTCTGTTTCACTCTGTTTGCCTCTGTTTCACTCTGTTTGTCTCTGTTTCACTCTGTTTTCCTCTCTTTCACTCTCTTTGCCTCTGCTTCACCCTGGTTGCCTCTGTTTCACTCTGTTTGCATCTGTTTCACTCTGGTTGCCTCTGTTTCACTCTGTTTGCCTAGTTTTCAATCTGTTTGCCTCTGTTTCACTCTGGTTGCCTCTGTTTCACTCTCTTTGCCTCTCTTTCACTCTGTTTGCCTCTGTTTAATTCTCCTTGTCTGTGTTTCACTCTGTTTGCCTCTGTCTAAGTCTGTTTGCCTCTGTTTAAGTCTGTTTGCCTCTTTTTCACTCTGTTTGCCTCTATTTCACTCTGATTGCCTCTGTTTCAATCTGTTTGCCTCTGTTTCACTCTGTTTGCCTCTGCTCCACTCTGTTTGCCTCTGTTTCACTCTGTTTGCCTCTGTTCCAAACTGTTTGCCTCTGTTTCACCTCTGTTTGCCTCTGCTTCAATCTGTTTGCCTCTGCTTGCCTCTGTTTGCTTCTGTTTGCCTCTGTTTCACTCTGTTTGCCTCTGTTTCACTCTGTTTGCCTCTGTTTCACTCTGTTTGATTCTGTTTCACTCTGGTTGCCTCTGTTTCACTCTGTTTGCCTCTCTTTCAATCTGATTTCCTCTGTTTCAGTCTCCTTGTCTGTGTTTCTCTCTGTTTGCCTCTGTTTAAGTTTGTTTGCCTCTGTTTAAGACTGCTTGCCTCTGTTTCACTCTGTTTGCCGCTGTTTCACTCTGTTTGCCTCTGTTTCACGCTGTTTGCCTCTGTTTCACTCTGGTTGCCTCTGTTTCACTCTGTTTGCCTCTCTTTCACTCTGTTTGCCTCTGTTTAATTCTCCTTGTCTGTGTTTCACTCTGTTTGCATCTGTTTAAGTCTGTTTGCCTCTGTTTAAGTATGTTTGCCTCTTTTTCACTCTGTTTGCCTCTATTTCACTCTGTTTGCCTCTGTTGCACTCTGTTTGCCTCTGTTTCACTCTGTTTGCCTCTGCTCCACTCTGTTTGCCTCTGTTTCACTCTGTTTGCCTCTGTCCCAAACTGTTTGACTCTGCTTCACTCTGTTTGCCTCTGCTTGCCTCTGTTTGCCTCTGTTTGCCTCTGTTTCAAGCTGTTTGCCTCTGTTTCACTCTGTTTGCCTCTGTTTCACTCTGTTTGCAGCTGTTTCACTCTGTTTGCCTCTGTTTCACTCTCTCTGCCTCTGTTTCACTCTGTTTGTCTCTGTTGCACTCTGTTTGCCTCTGTTTCACTCTCTTTGCCTCTGTTTCACTCTGTTTGCCTCTGTTTAATTCTGTTTGCCTCTGTTTAAGTCTGTTTGCCTCTGTTTCACTTTGTTTGCCTCTGTTTCACTTTCTTTGCCTCTGTTTCACTCTGTTTGCCTCTGTTTCACTATGTTTGCCTCTGTTTCACTCTTGTTTGCCTCTGTTTAATTCTGTTTGCCTCTGTTTCACTCCGTTTGACTCTGTTTCACTCTGTTTGCCTCTGTTTCACTCTGTTTGCCTCTGGTTAAGTCTGTTTGCCTCTGTTTGCCTCTGTTTCACTCTGTTTGCCTCTTTTTCACTATGTTTGCCTCTGTTTCACTCTGTTTGCGTCTGTTTAAGTCCTCTTGCCTCTGTTTCACTCTGTATGCCTCTGTTTAATTCTGTTTGCCTCTGTTTAAGTCTGTTTGCCTCTGTTTCACTCTGTTTGCCTCTGTTTCACTCTGTTTGCCTCTGTTTCACTCTCTTTGCCTCTGTTTCACTCTGTTTGTCTCTGTTTCACTCTGTTTGCCTCTGTTTCACTCTCTTTGACCCTGCCTCACACTGGTTGCCTCTGTTTCACTCTGTTTGCATCTGTTTCACTCTGGTTGCCTCTGTTTCACTCTGTTTGCCTATTTTTCACTCTCTTTGCCTCTGTTTCAGTCTGGTTGCCTCTGTTTCACTCTGTTTGCCTCTCTTTCACTCTGATTTCCTCTGTTTAAGTCTCCTTGTCTATGTTTCTCTCTGTTTGCCTCTGTTTAAGTCTGTTTGCCTCTGTTTAAGTCGTTTGCCTCTGTTTCACTCTGTTCACCGCTGTTTCACTCTGTTTGCCTCTTTTTCACGATGTTTGCCTCTGTTTCACTCTGTTTGCATCTGTTTAAGTCCTCTTGCCTCTGTTTCACTCTGTATGCCTCTGTTTAATTCTGTTTGCCTCTGTTTAAGTCTGTTTGCCTCTGTTTCACTCTGTTTGCCTATGTTTCACTCTGTTTGCCTCTGTTTCACTCTGTTTGCCTCTGTTTCACTCTCTTTGCCTCTGTTTCAGTCTGTTTGTCTCTGTTTCACTCTGTTTGCCTCTGTTGCAGTCTCTTTGACTCTCCCTCACGCTGGTTGCCTCTGTTTCACTCTGTTTGCCTATTTTTCACTCTCTTTGCCTCTGTTTCAGTCTGGTTGCCTTTGTTTCACTCTGTTTGCCTCTCTTTCACTCTGATTTCCTCTGTTTAATTCTCCTTGTCTGTGTTTCTCTCTGTTTGCCTCTGTTTCAGTCTGTTTGCCTCTGTTTAAGTCTGTTTGCCTCTGTTTCACGCTGTTCTCCGCTGTTTCACTCTGTTTGCCTCTGTTTCACGCTGTTTGCCTCGGTTTCACTCTGTTTGCCTCTGTTTCACTCTGTTTGCCTCTGTTTCACTCTGTTGGCCTCAGTTTCACTCTGTATGCCCCTGTTTCACTCTGTTTGCCTCTTGTTAAGTCTGTTTGCCTCTGTTTGCCTCTGTTTGACTCTGTTTGCCTCTTTTTCACTATGTTTGCCTCTGTTTCACTCTGTTTGCCTCTGTTTCACTTTCTTTGCCTCTGTTTCACTCTGTTTGTCTTTGTTTCACTATGTTTGCCTCTGTTTCACTCTTGTTTGCCTCTGTTTAATTCTTTTTGCCTCTGTTTCACTCCGTTTGCCTCTGTTTCACTCTGTTTGCCTCTGTTTCACTCTGTTTGCATCTGTTTAAGTCCTCTTGCCTCTGTTTCACTCTGTATGCCTCTGTTTAATTCTGTTTGCCTCTGTTTAAGTCTGTTTGCCTCTGTTTCACTCTGCCTCTGTTTCACTCTGTTTGCCTCTGTTTCACTCTCTTTGCCTCTGTTTCACTCTGTTTGTCTCTGTTTCACTCTGTTTGCCTCTGTTTCACTCTCTTTGACTCTGCCTCACGCTGGTTGCCTCTGTTTCACTCTGTTTGCCTCTGTTTCACTCTCTTTGCCTCTGTTTCACTCTGTTTGTCTCTGTTTCACTCTGTTTGCCTCTGTTTCACTCTCTTTGCCTCTGTTTGCCTCTGTTTAATTCTGTTTGCCTCTGTTTAAGTCTGTTTGCCTCTGTTTCACTCTGTTTGCCTCTGTTTCAATTTCGTTGCCTCTGTTTAAGTCTGTTTGTCTCTGTTTCACTATGTTTGCCTCTGTTTCACTCTTGTTTTCCTCTGTTTAATTCTGTTTGCCTCTGTTTCACTCCGTTTGCCTCTGTTTCACTCTGTTTCACTCTGTTTGCCTCTGTTTCACTCTGTTTGCCTCTGTTTCACTCTGTTTGCCTCTGGTTAAGTCTGTTTGCCTCTGTTTGCCTCTGTTTCACTCTGTTTGCCTCTTTTTCACTATGTTTGCCTCTGTTTCACTCTGTTTGCATCTGTTTAAGTCATCTTGCCTCTGTTTCACTCTGTATGCCTCTGTTTAATTCTGTTTGCCTCTGTTTAAGTCTGTTTGCCTCTGTTTCACTCTGTTTGCCTCTGTTTCACTCTGTTTGCCTCTGTTTCACTCTCTTTGCCTCTGTTTCACTCTGTTTGTCTCGGTTTCACTCTGTTTGCCTCTGTTTCACTCTCTTTGACTCTGCCTCACGCTGGTTGCCTCTGTTTCACTCTGTTTGCATCTGTTTCACTCTGGTTGCCTCTGTTTCACTCTGTTTGCCTATTTTTCACTCTCTTTGCCTCTGTTACAGTCTGGTTGCCTCTGTTTCACTCTGTTTGCCTCTCTTTCACTCTGATTTCCTCTGTTTAATTCTCCTTGTCTGTGTTTCTCTCTGTTTGCCTCTGTTTAAGTCTGTTTGCCTCTGTTTAATTCTGTTTGCCTCTGTTTCACTCTGTTCTCCGCTGTTTCACTCTGTTTGCCTCTGTTTCACGCTGTTAGCCTCTGTTTCACTCTGTTTGCCTCTGTTTCACTCTGTTTGCCTCTGTTTCACTCTGTTGGCCTCAGTTTCACTCTGTTTGCCTCTGTTTCACTCTGTTTGCCTCTTGTTAAGTCTGTTTCCCTCTGTTTGCCTCTGTTTCACTCTGTTTGCCTCTTTTTCACTATGTTTGCCTCTGTTTCACTCTGTTTGCATATGTTTAAGTCTTCTTGCCTCTGTTTCACTCTGTATGCCTCTGTTTAATTCTGTCTGCCTCTGTTTAAGTCTGTTTGCCTCTGTTTCACTCTGTTTGCCTCTGCTTCACTCTGTTTGCCTCTGTTTCACTCTCTTTGCCTCTGTTTCACTCTGTTTGTCTCTGTTTCTCTCTGTTTGCCTCTGTTTCACTCACTTTGCCTCTGCTTCACTCTGGTTGCCTCTGTTTAAAGCTGTTTGCCTCTGTTTCACTCTGTTTGCCTCTGTTTCACTCTGTTTGCCTCTGTTTCACTCTGTTTGCCTCTGTTTCACTCTGTTTGCCTCTCTTTCACTCTGTTTGCCTCTGTTTCACTCTGTGTGCCTCTGTTTCACTCTGTTTCACTCTGTTTGCCTCTGTTTCACTCTGTTTGCCTCTGTTTCACTCTGTTTCACTCTGTTCACCGCTGTTTCACTCTGTTTTCCTCTTTTTCACTATGTTTGCCTCTGTTTCACTCTGTTTGCATCTGTTTAAGTCCTCTTGCCTCTGTTTCACTCTGTATGCCTCTGTTTAATTCTGTTTGCCTCTGTTTAAGTCTGTTTGCCTCTGTTTCACTCTGTTTGCCTATGTTTCACTCTGTTTGCCTCTGTTTCACTCTGTTTGCCTCTGTTTCACTCTCTTTGCCTCTTTTACACTATGTTTGCCTCTGTTTCACTCTGTTTGCATATGTTTAAGTCTTCTTGCCTCTGTTTCACTCTGTATGCCTCTGTTTAATTCTGTTTGCCTCTGTTTAAGTCTGTTTGCCTCTGTTTCACTCTGTTGGCCTCTGCTTCACTCTGTTTGCCTCTGTTTCACTCTCTTTGCCTCTGTTTCACTCTGTTTGTCTCTCTTTCACTCTGTTTGCCTCTGTTTCACTCTGTGTGCCTCTGTTTCACTCTGTTTGCCTCTGTTTCACTCTGTTTGCCTCCGTTTCACTCTGTTTGCCTCTGTTTGCCTCTGTTTCACTCTGTTTGCCTCTTTTTAACTATGTTTGCCTGTGGTTCACTCTGTTTGCATGTGTTTAAGTCTTCTTGCCTCTGTTTCACTCTGTATGCCTCTGTTGAATTCTGTTTGCCTCTGTTTCAGTCTGTTTGCCTCTGTTTCACTCTGTTTGCTTCTGTTTCACTCTGTTTGCCTCTGTTTCACTCTCTTTGCCTCTGTTTCACTCTGTTTGTCTCTGTTTAACTCTGTTTTCCTCTTTCACTCTCTTTGCCTCTGCTTCACCCTGGTTGCCTCTGTTTCACTCTGTTTGCATCTGTTTCACTCTGGTTGCATCTGTTTCACTCTGTTTGCCTAGTTTTCAATCTGTTTGCCTCTGTTTCACTCTGGTTGCCTCTGTTTCACTCTGTTTGCCTCTCTTTCACTCTGTTTGCCTCTGTTTAATTCTCCTTGTCTGTGTTTCACTCTGTTTGCCTCTGTTTAAGTCTGTTTGCCTCTGTTTAAGTCTGTTTCCCTCTATTTCACTCTCTTTGCCTCTGTTTCACTCTGCTTGCCTCTGTTTCACTCTGTTTGCCTCTGCTCCACTCTGTTTGCCTCTGTTTCACTCTGTTTGCCTCTGTTCCAAACTGTTTGCCTCTGTTTCACTCTGTTTGCCTCTGATTCACTTGTTTGTCTCTGTTTCACTCTGTTTGCCTCTGTTTCACTCTCTTTGCCTCTGTTTCACTCTGTTTGCCTCTGTTTAATTCTGTTTGCCTCTGTTTAAGTCTGTTTGCCTCTGTTTCACTCTGTTTGCCTCTGTTTCACTTTCTTTGCCTCTGTTTCACTCTGTTTGTCTCTGTTTCACTATGTTTGCCTCTGTTTCACTCTTGTTTGCCTCTGTTTAATTCTGTTTGCCTCTGTTTCACTCCGTTTGCCTCTGTTTCACTCTGTTTCACTCTGTTTGCCTCTGTTTCACTCTGTTTGCCTCTGTTTCACTCTGTTTGCCTCTGGTTAGGTCTGTTTGCCTCTGTTTGCCTCTGTTTCACTCTGTTTGCCTCTTTTTCACTATGTTTGCCTCTGTTTCACTGTGTTTGCATCTGTTTAAGTCATCTTGCCTCTGTTTCACTCTGTATGCCTCTGTTTAATTCTGTTTGCCTCTGTTTAAGTCTGTTTGCCTCTGTTTCACTCTGTTTGCCTCTGTTTCACTCTGTTTGCCTCTGTTTCACTCTCTTTGCCTCTGTTTCACTCTGTTTGTCTCTGTTTCACTCTGTTTGCCTCTGTCTCACTCTCTTTGACTCTGCCTCACGCTGGTTGCCTCTGTTTCACTCTGTTTGCTTCTGTTTCACTCTGGTTGCCTCTGTTTCACTCTGTTTGCCTATTTTTCACTCTCTTTGCCTCTGTTTCAGTCTGGTTGCCTCTGTTTCACTCTGTTTGCCTCTGTTTCACTCTGATTTCCTCTGTTTAAGTCTCTTTGTCTGTGTTTCTCTCTGTTTGCCTCTGTTTAAGTCTGTTTGCCTCTGTTTAAGTCTGTTTGCCTCTGTTTCACTCTGTTCTCCGCTGTTTCACTCTGTTTGCCTCTGTTTCACGCTGTTTGCCTCTGTTTCACTCTGTTTGCCTCTGTTTCACTCTGTTTGCCTCTGTTTCACTCTGTTGGCCTCTGTTTCACTCTGTTTGCCTCTGTTTCACTCTGTTTGCCCCTTGTTAAGTCTGTTTGCCTCTGTTTGCCTCTGTTTCACTCTGTTTGCCTCTTTTTCACTATGTTTGCCTCTGTTTCACTCTGTTTGCATATGTTTAAGTCTTCTTGCCTCTGTTTCACTCTGTATGCCTCTGTTTAATTCTGTTTGCCTCTGTTTAAGTCTGTTTGCCTCTGCTTCACTCTGTTTGCCTCTGCTTCACTCTGTTTGCCTCTGTTTCACTCTCTTTGCCTCTGTTTCACTCTGTTTGTCTCTGTTTCATTCTGTTTGCCTCTGTTTCACTCTCTTTGCCTCTGCTTCACTCTGGTTGCCTCTGTTTAAAGCTGTTTGCCTCTGTTTCACTCTGTTTGCCTCTGTTTCACTCTGTTTGCCGCTGTTTCACTCTGTTTGCCTCTGTTTCACACTGTTTGCCTCTGTTTCACTCTGTTTGCCTCTGTTTCACTCTGTTTGCCTCTGTTTCACTCTGTTTCACTCTGTTTGCCTCTGTTTCACTCTGTTTGCCTCTGTTTCACTCTGTTTGCCTCTGTTTGCCTCTGTTTCACTCTGTTTGCCTCTTTTTCACTATGTTTGCCTGTGGTTCACTCTGTTTTCCTCTCTTTCACTCTCTTTGCCTCTGCTTCACCCTGGTTGCCTCTGTTTCACTCTGGTTGCCTCTGTTGAATTCTGTTTGCCTCTGTTTCAGTCTGTTTGCCTCTGTTTCACTCTGTTTGCTTCTGTTTCACTCTGTTTGCCTCTGTTTCACTCTCTTTGCCTCTGTTTCACTCTGTTTGTCTCTGTTTCACTCTGTTTTCCTCTCTTTCACTCTCTTTGCCTCTGCTTCACCCTGGTTGCCTCTGTTTCACTCTGTTTGCATCTGTTTCACTCTGGTTGCCTCTGTTTCACTCTGTTTGCCTAGTTTTCAATCTGTTTGCCTCTGTTTCACTCTGGTTGCCTCTGTTTCACTCTCTTTGCCTCTCTTTCACTCTGTTTGCCTCTGTTTAATTCTCCTTGTCTGTGTTTCACTCTGTTTGCCTCTGTCTAAGTCTGTTTGCCTCTGTTTAAGTCTGTTTGCCTCTTTTTCACTCTGTTTGCCTCTATTTCACTCTGTTTGCCTCTGTTTCAATCTGTTTGCCTCTGTTTCACTCTGTTTGCCTCTGCTCCACTCTGTTTGCCTCTGTTTCACTCTGTTTGCCTCTGTTCCAAACTGTTTGCCTCTGTTTCACTCTGTTTGCCTCTGCTTCACTCTGTTTGCCTCTGCTTGCCTCTGTTTGCTTCTGTTTGCCTCTGTTTCACTCTGTTTGCCTCTGTTTCACTCTGTTTGCCTCTGTTTCACTCTGTTTGATTCTGTTTCACTCTGGTTGCCTCTGTTTCACTCTGTTTGCCTCTCTTTCAATCTGATTTCCTCTGTTTCAGTCTCCTTGTCTGTGTTTCTCTCTGTTTGCCTCTGTTTAAGTCTGTTTGCCTCTGTTTAAGACTGTTTGCCTCTGTTTCACTCTGTTTGCCGCTGTTTCACTCTGTTTGCCTCTGTTTCACGCTGTTTGCCTCTGTTTCACTCTGGTTGCCTCTGTTTCACTCTGTTTGCCTCTCTTTCACTCTGTTTGGATCTGTTTAATTCTCCTTGTCTGTGTTTCACTCTGTTTGCATCTGTTTAAGTCTGTTTGCCTCTGTTTAAGTATGTTTGCCTCTTTTTCACTCTGTTTGCCTCTATTTCACTCTGTTTGCCTCTGTTGCACTCTGTTTGCCTCTGTTTCACTCTGTTTGCCTCTGCTCCACTCTGTTTGCCTCTGTTTCACTCTGTTTGCCTCTGTCCCAAACTGTTTGACTCTGCTTCACTCTGTTTGCCTCTGCTTGCCTCTGTTTGCCTCTGTTTGCCTCTGTTTCAAGCTGTTTGCCTCTGTTTCACTCTGTTTGCCTCTGTTTCACTCTGTTTGCAGCTGTTTCACTCTGTTTGCCTCTGTTTCACTCTCTCTGCCTCTGTTTCACTCTGTTTGTCTCTGTTGCACTCTGTTTGCCTCTGTTTCACTCTCTTTGCCTCTGTTTCACTCTGTTTGCCTCTGTTTAATTCTGTTTGCCTCTGTTTAAGTCTGTTTGCCTCTGTTTCACTTTGTTTGCCTCTGTTTCACTTTCTTTGCCTCTGTTTCACTCTGTCTCTGTTTCACTATGTTTGCCTCTGTTTCACTCTTGTTTGCCTCTGTTTAATTCTGTTTGCCTCTGTTTCACTCCGTTTGACTCTGTTTCACTCTGTTTGCCTCTGTTTCACTCTGTTTGCCTCTGTTTCACTCTGTTTGCCTCTGGTTAAGTCTGTTTGCCTCTGTTTGCCTCTGTTTCACTCTCTTTGCCTCTGTTTCACTCTGTTTGTCTCTGTTTCACTCTGTTTTCCTCTCTTTCACTCTCTTTGCCTCTGCTTCACCCTGGTTGCCTCTGTTTCACTCTGTTTGCATCTGTTTCACTCTGGTTGCCTCTGTTTCACTCTGTTTGCCTAGTTTTCAATCTGTTTGCCTCTGTTTCACTCTGGTTGCCTCTGTTTCACTCTCTTTGCCTCTCTTTCACTCTGTTTGCCTCTGTTTAATTCTCCTTGTCTGTGTTTCACTCTGTTTGCCTCTGTCTAAGTCTGTTTGCCTCTGTTTAAGTCTGTTTGCCTCTTTTTCACTCTGTTTGCCTCTATTTCACTCTGTTTGCCTCTGTTTCAATCTGTTTGCCTCTGTTTCACTCTGTTTGCCTCTGCTCCACTCTGTTTGCCTCTGTTTCACTCTGTTTGCCTCTGTTCCAAACTGTTTGCCTCTGTTTCACTCTGTTTGCCTCTGCTTCACTCTGTTTGCCTCTGCTTGCCTCTGTTTGCTTCTGTTTGCCTCTGTTTCACTCTGTTTGCCTCTGTTTCACTCTGTTTGCCTCTGTTTCACTCTGTTTGATTCTGTTTCACTCTGGTTGCCTCTGTTTCACTCTGTTTGCCTCTCTTTCAATCTGATTTCCTCTGTTTCAGTCTCCTTGTCTGTGTTTCTCTCTGTTTGCCTCTGTTTAAGTCTGTTTGCCTCTGTTTAAGACTGTTTGCCTCTGTTTCACTCTGTTTGCCGCTGTTTCACTCTGTTTGCCTCTGTTTCACGCTGTTTGCCTCTGTTTCACTCTGGTTGCCTCTGTTTCACTCTGTTTGCCTCTCTTTCACTCTGTTTGGATCTGTTTAATTCTCCTTGTCTGTGTTTCACTCTGTTTGCATCTGTTTAAGTCTGTTTGCCTCTGTTTAAGTATGTTTGCCTCTTTTTCACTCTGTTTGCCTCTATTTCACTCTGTTTGCCTCTGTTGCACTCTGTTTGCCTCTGTTTCACTCTGTTTGCCTCTGCTCCACTCTGTTTGCCTCTGTTTCACTCTGTTTGCCTCTGTCCCAAACTGTTTGACTCTGGTTCACTCTGTTTGCCTCTGCTTGCCTCTGTTTGCCTCTGTTTGCCTCTGTTTCAAGCTGTTTGCCTCTGTTTCACTCTGTTTGCCTCTGTTTCACTCTGTTTGCAGCTGTTTCACTCTGTTTGCCTCTGTTTCACTCTCTCTGCCTCTGTTTCACTCTGTTTGTCTCTGTTGCACTCTGTTTGCCTCTGTTTCACTCTCTTTGCCTCTGTTTCACTCTGTTTGCCTCTGTTTAATTCTGTTTGCCTCTGTTTAAGTCTGTTTGCCTCTGTTTCACTTTGTTTGCCTCTGTTTCACTTTCTTTGCCCTCTGTTTCACTCTGTTTGTCTCTGTTTCACTATGTTTGCCTCTGTTTCACTCTTGTTTGCCTCTGTTTAATTCTGTTTGCCTCTGTTTCACTCCGTTTGACTCTGTTTCAATCTGTTTGCCTCTGTTTCACTCTGTTTGCCTCTGTTTCACTCTGTTTGCCTCTGGTTAAGTCTGTTTGCCTCTGTTTGCCTCTGTTTCACTCTCTTTGCCTCTGTTTCACTCTGTTTGTCTCTGTTTCACTCTGTTTTCCTCTCTTTCACTCTCTTTGCCTCTGCTTCACCCTGGTTGCCTCTGTTTCACTCTGTTTGCATCTGTTTCACTCTGGTTGCCTCTGTTTCACTCTGTTTGCCTAGTTTTCAATCTGTTTGCCTCTGTTTCACTCTGGTTGCCTCTGTTTCACTCTCTTTGCCTCTCTTTCACTCTGTTTGCCTCTGTTTAATTCTCCTTGTCTGTGTTTCACTCTGTTTGCCTCTGTCTAAGTCTGTTTGCCTCTGTTTAAGTCTGTTTGCCTCTTTTTCACTCTGTTTGCCTCTATTTCACTCTGTTTGCCTCTGTTTCAATCTGTTTGCCTCTGTTTCACTCTGTTTGCCTCTGCTCCACTCTGTTTGCCTCTGTTTCACTCTGTTTGCCTCTGTTCCAAACTGTTTGCCTCTGTTTCACTCTGTTTGCCTCTGCTTCACTCTGTTTGCCTCTGCTTGCCTCTGTTTGCTTCTGTTTGCCTCTGTTTCACTCTGTTTGCCTCTGTTTCACTCTGTTTGCCTCTGTTTCACTCTGTTTGATTCTGTTTCACTCTGGTTGCCTCTGTTTCACTCTGTTTGCCTCTCTTTCAATCTGATTTCCTCTGTTTCAGTCTCCTTGTCTGTGTTTCTCTCTGTTTGCCTCTGTTTAAGTCTGTTTGCCTCTGTTTAAGACTGTTTGCCTCTGTTTCACTCTGTTTGCCGCTGTTTCACTCTGTTTGCCTCTGTTTCACGCTGTTTGCCTCTGTTTCACTCTGGTTGCCTCTGTTTCACTCTGTTTGCCTCTCTTTCACTCTGTTTGGATCTGTTTAATTCTCCTTGTCTGTGTTTCACTCTGTTTGCATCTGTTTAAGTCTGTTTGCCTCTGTTTAAGTATGTTTGCCTCTTTTTCACTCTGTTTGCCTCTATTTCACTCTGTTTGCCCTCTGTTGCACTCTGTTTGCCTCTGTTTCACTCTGTTTGCCTCTGCTCCACTCTGTTTGCCTCTGTTTCACTCTGTTTGCCTCTGTCCCAAACTGTTTGACTCTGGTTCACTCTGTTTGCCTCTGCTTGCCTCTGTTTGCCTCTGTTTGCCTCTGTTTCAAGCTGTTTGCCTCTGTTTCACTCTGTTTGCCTCTGTTTCACTCTGTTTGCAGCTGTTTCACTCTGTTTGCCTCTGTTTCACTCTCTCTGCCTCTGTTTCACTCTGTTTGTCTCTGTTGCACTCTGTTTGCCTCTGTTTCACTCTCTTTGCCTCTGTTTCACTCTGTTTGCCTCTGTTTAATTCTGTTTGCCTCTGTTTAAGTCTGTTTGCCTCTGTTTCACTTTGTTTTGCCTCTGTTTCACTTTCTTTGCCTCTGTTTCACTCTGTTTGTCTCTGTTTCACTATGTTTGCCTCTGTTTCACTCTTGTTTGCCTCTGTTTAATTCTGTTTGCCTCTGTTTCACTCCGTTTGACTCTGTTTCACTCTGTTTGCCTCTGTTTCACTCTGTTTGCCTCTGTTTCACTCTGTTTGCCTCTGGTTAAGTCTGTTTGCCTCTGTTTGCCTCTGTTTCACTCTCTTTGCCTCTGTTTCACTCTGTTTGTCTCTGTTTCACTCTGTTTTCCTCTCTTTCACTCTCTTTGCCTCTGCTTCACCCTGGTTGCCTCTGTTTCACTCTGTTTGCATCTGTTTCACTCTGGTTGCCTCTGTTTCACTCTGTTTGCCTAGTTTTCAATCTGTTTGCCTCTGTTTCACTCTGGTTGCCTCTGTTTCACTCTCTTTGCCTCTCTTTCACTCTGTTTGCCTCTGTTTAATTCTCCTTGTCTGTGTTTCACTCTGTTTGCCTCTGTCTAAGTCTGTTTGCCTCTGTTTAAGTCTGTTTGCCTCTTTTTCACTCTGTTTGCCTCTATTTCACTCTGTTTGCCTCTGTTTCAATCTGTTTGCCTCTGTTTCACTCTGTTTGCCTCTGCTCCACTCTGTTTGCCTCTGTTTCACTCTGTTTGCCTCTGTTCCAAACTGTTTGCCTCTGTTTCACTCTGTTTGCCTCTGCTTCACTCTGTTTGCCTCTGCTTGCCTCTGTTTGCTTCTGTTTGCCTCTGTTTCACTCTGTTTGCCTCTGTTTCACTCTGTTTGCCTCTGTTTCACTCTGTTTGATTCTGTTTCACTCTGGTTGCCTCTGTTTCACTCTGTTTGCCTCTCTTTCAATCTGATTTCCTCTGTTTCAGTCTCCTTGTCTGTGTTTCTCTCTGTTTGCCTCTGTTTAAGTCTGTTTGCCTCTGTTTAAGACTGTTTGCCTCTGTTTCACTCTGTTTGCCGCTGTTTCACTCTGTTTGCCTCTGTTTCACGCTGTTTGCCTCTGTTTCACTCTGGTTGCCTCTGTTTCACTCTGTTTGCCTCTCTTTCACTCTGTTTGGATCTGTTTAATTCTCCTTGTCTGTGTTTCACTCTGTTTGCATCTGTTTAAGTCTGTTTGCCTCTGTTTAAGTATGTTTGCCTCTTTTTCACTCTGTTTGCCTCTATTTCACTCTGTTTGCCTCTGTTGCACTCTGTTTGCCTCTGTTTCACTCTGTTTGCCTCTGCTCCACTCTGTTTGCCTCTGTTTCACTCTGTTTGCCTCTGTCCCAAACTGTTTGACTCTGGTTCACTCTGTTTGCCTCTGCTTGCCTCTGTTTGCCTCTGTTTGCCTCTGTTTCAAGCTGTTTGCCTCTGTTTCACTCTGTTTGCCTCTGTTTCACTCTGTTTGCAGCTGTTTCACTCTGTTTGCCTCTGTTTCACTCTCTCTGCCTCTGTTTCACTCTGTTTGTCTCTGTTGCACTCTGTTTGCCTCTGTTTCACTCTCTTTGCCTCTGTTTCACTCTGTTTGCCTCTGTTTAATTCTGTTTGCCTCTGTTTAAGTCTGTTTGCCTCTGTTTCACTTTGTTTGCCTCTGTTTCACTTTCTTTGCCTCTGTTTCACTCTGTTTGTCTCTGTTTCACTATGTTTGCCTCTGTTTCACTCTTGTTTGCCTCTGTTTAATTCTGTTTGCCTCTGTTTCACTCCGTTTGACTCTGTTTCACTCTGTTTGCCTCTGTTTCACTCTGTTTGCCTCTGTTTCACTCTGTTTGCCTCTGGTTAAGTCTGTTTGCCTCTGTTTGCCTCTGTTTCACTCTCTTTGCCTCTGTTTCACTCTGTTTGTCTCTGTTTCACTCTGTTTTCCTCTCTTTCACTCTCTTTGCCTCTGCTTCACCCTGGTTGCCTCTGTTTCACTCTGTTTGCATCTGTTTCACTCTGGTTGCCTCTGTTTCACTCTGTTTGCCTAGTTTTCAATCTGTTTGCCTCTGTTTCACTCTGGTTGCCTCTGTTTCACTCTCTTTGCCTCTCTTTCACTCTGTTTGCCTCTGTTTAATTCTCCTTGTCTGTGTTTCACTCTGTTTGCCTCTGTCTAAGTCTGTTTGCCTCTGTTTAAGTCTGTTTGCCTCTTTTTCACTCTGTTTGCCTCTATTTCACTCTGTTTGCCTCTGTTTCAATCTGTTTGCCTCTGTTTCACTCTGTTTGCCTCTGCTCCACTCTGTTTGCCTCTGTTTCACTCTGTTTGCCTCTGTTCCAAACTGTTTGCCTCTGTTTCACTCTGTTTGCCTCTGCTTCACTCTGTTTGCCTCTGCTTGCCTCTGTTTGCTTCTGTTTGCCTCTGTTTCACTCTGTTTGCCTCTGTTTCACTCTGTTTGCCTCTGTTTCACTCTGTTTGATTCTGTTTCACTCTGGTTGCCTCTGTTTCACTCTGTTTGCCTCTCTTTCAATCTGATTTCCTCTGTTTCAGTCTCCTTGTCTGTGTTTCTCTCTGTTTGCCTCTGTTTAAGTCTGTTTGCCTCTGTTTAAGACTGTTTGCCTCTGTTTCACTCTGTTTGCCGCTGTTTCACTCTGTTTGCCTCTGTTTCACGCTGTTTGCCTCTCTTTCACTCTGTTTGGATCTGCTTAATTCTCCTTGTCTGTGTTTCACTCTGTTTGCATCTGTTTAAGTCTGTTTGCCTCTGTTTAAGTATGTTTGCCTCTTTTTCACTCTGTTTGCATCTATTTCACTCTGTTTGCCTCTGTTGCACTCTGTTTGCCTCTGTTTCACTCTGTTTGCCTCTGCTCCACTCTGTTTGCCTCTGTTTCACTCTGTTTGCCTCTGTCCCAAACTGTTTGACTCTGCTTCACTCTGTTTGCCTCTGCTTGCCTCTGTTTGCCTCTGTTTGCCTCTGTTTCAAGCTGTTTGCCTCTGTTTCACTCTGTTTGCCTCTGTTTCACTCTGTTTGCAGCTGTTTCACTCTGTTTGCCTCTGTTTCACTCTCTCTGCCTCTGTTTCACTCTGTTTGTCTCTGTTGCACTCTGTTTGCCTCTGTTTCACTCTCTTTGCCTCTGTTTCACTCTCTTTGCCTCTGTTTAATTCTGTTTGCCTCTGTTTAAGTCTGTTTGCCTCTGTTTAATTCTGTTTGCCTCTGTTTCACTTTCTTTGCCTCTGTTTCACTCTGTTTGTCTCTGTTTCACTATGTTTGCCTCTGTTTCACTCTTGTTTGCCTCTGTTTAATTCTGTTTGCCTCTGTTTCACTCCGTTTGACTCTGTTTCACTCTGTTTGCCTCTGTTTCACTCTGTTTGCCTCTGTTTCACTCTGTTTGCCTCTGGTTAAGTCTGTTTGCCTCTGTTTGCCTCTGTTTCACTCTGTTTGCCTCTTTTTCACTATGTTTGCCTCTGTTTCACTCTGTTTGCGTCTGTTTAAGTCCTCTTGACTCTGTTTCACTCTGTATGCCTCTGTTTAATTCAGTTTGCCTCTGTTTAAGTCTGTTTGCCTCTGTTTCACTCTGTTTGCCTCTGTTTCACTCTGTTTGCCTCTGTTTCACTCTCTTTGCCTCTGTTTCACTCTGTTTGTCTCTGTTTCACTCTGTTTGCCTCTGTTTCACTCTCTTTGACCCTGCCTCACACTGGTTGCCTCTGTTTCACTCTGTTTGCATCTGTTCACTCTGGTTGCCTCTGTTTCACTCTGTTTGCCTATTTTTCACTCTCTTTGCTTCTGTTTCAGTCTGGTTGCCTCTGTTTCACTCTGTTTGCCTCTCTTTCACTCTGATTTCCTCTGTTTAAGTCTCCTTGTCTATGTTTCTCTCTGTTTGCCTCTGTTTAAGTCTGTTTGCCTCTGTTTAAGTCGTTTGCCTCTGTTTCACTCTGTTCACCGCTGTTTCACTCTGTTTGCCTCTTTTTCACTATGTTTGCCTCTGTTTCACTCTGTTTGCATCTCTTTAAGTCCTCTTGCCTCTGTTTCACTCTGTATGCCTCTGTTTAATTCTGTTTGCCTCTGTTTAAGTCTGTTTGCCTCTGTTTCACTCTGTTTGCCTATGTTTTCACTCTGTTTGCCTCTGTTTCACTCTGTTTGCCTCTGTTTCACTCTCTTTGCCTCTGTTTCAGTCCGTTTGTCTCTGTTTCACTCTGTTTGCCTCTGTTGCAGTCTCTTTGACTCTCCCTCACGCTGGTTGCCTCTGTTTCACTCTGTTTGCCTATTTTTCACTCTCTTTGCCTCTGTTTCAGTCTGGTTGCCTTTGTTTCACTCTGTTTGCCTCTCTTTCACACTGATTTCCTCTGTTTAATTCTCCTTGTCTGTGTTTCTCTCTGTTTGCCTCTGTTTCAGTCTGTTTGCCTCTGTTTAAGTCTGTTTGCCTCTGTTTCACTCTGTTCTCCGCTGTTTCACTCTGTTTGCCTCTGTTTCACGCTGTTTGCCTCGGTTTCACTCTGTTTGCCTCTGTTTCACTCTGTTTGCCTCTGTTTCACTCTGTTGGCCTCAGTTTCACTCTGTATGCCCCTGTTTCACTCTGTTTGCCTCTTGTTAAGTCTGTTTGCCTCTGTCTGCCTCTGTTTCACTCTGTTTGCCTCTTTTTCACTATGTTTGCCTCTGTTTCACTCTGTTTGCCTCTGTTTCACTTTCTTTGCCTCTGTTTCACTCTGTTTGTCTTTGTTTCACTATGTTTGCCTCTGTTTCACTCTTGTTTGCCTCTGTTTAATTCTTTTTGCCTCTGTTTCACTCCGTTTGCCTCTGTTTCACTCTGTTTGCCTCTGTTTCACTCTGTTTGCATCTGTTTAAGTCCTCTTGCCTCTGTTTCACTCTGTATGCCTCTGTTTAATTCTGTTTGCCTCTGTTTAAGTCTGTTTGCCTCTGTTTCACTCTGTTTGCCTCTGTTTCACTCTGTTTGCCTCTGTTTCACTCTCTTTGCCTCTGTTTCACTCTGTTTGTCTCTGTTTCACTCTGTTTGCCTCTGTTTCACTCTCTTTGACTCTGCCTCACGCTGGTTGCCTCTGTTTCACTCTGTTTGCCTCTGTTTCACTCTCTTTGCCTCTGTTTCACTCTGTTTGTCTCTGTTTCACTCTGTTTGCCTCTGTTTCACTCTCTTTGCCTCTGTTTGCCTCTGTTTAATTCTGTTTGCCTCTGTTTAAGTCTGTTTGCCTCTGTTTCACTCTGTTTGCCTTTGTTTCAATTTCGTTGCCTCTGTTTAAGTCTGTTTGTCTCTGTTTCACTATGTTTGCCTCTGTTTCACTCTTGTTTTCCTCTGTTTAATTCTGTTTGCCTCTGTTTCACTCCGTTTGCCTCTGTTTCACTCTGTTTGCCTCTGTTTCACTCTGTTTGCCTCTGTTTCACTCTGTTTGCCTCTGGTTAAGTCTGTTTGCCTCTGTTTGCCTCTGTTTCACTCTGTTTGCCTCTTTTTCACTATGTTTGCCTCTGTTTCACTCTGTTTGCATCTGTTTAAGTCATCTTGCCTCTGTTTCACTCTGTATGCCTCTGTTTAATTCTGTTTGCCTCTGTTTAAGTCTGTTTGCCTCTGTTTCACTCTGTTTGCCTCTGTTTCACTCTGTTTGCCTCTGTTTCACTCTCTTTGCCTCTGTTTCACTCTGTTTGTCTCGGTTTCACTCTGTTTGCCTCTGTTTCACTCTCTTTGACTCTGCCTCACGCTGGTTGCCTCTGTTTCACTCTGTTTGCATCTGTTTCACTCTGGTTGCCTCTGTTTCACTCTGTTTGCCTATTTTTCACTCTCTTTGCCTCTGTTACAGTCTGGTTTCCTCTGTTTCACTCTGTTTGCCTCTCTTTCACTCTGATTTCCTCTGTTTAATTCTCCTTGTCTGTGTTTCTCTCTGTTTGCCTCTGTTTAAGTCTGTTTGCCTCTGTTTAATTCTGTTTGCCTCTGTTTCACTCTGTTCTCCGCTGTTTCACTCTGTTTGCCTCTGTTTCACACTGTTAGCCTCTGTTTCACTCTGTTTGCCTCTGTTTCACTCTGTTTGCCTCTGTTTCACTCTGTTGGCCTCAGTTTCACTCTGTTTGCCTCTGTTTCACTCTGTTTGCCTCTTGTTAAGTCTGTTTGCCTCTGTTTGCCTCTTGTTTCACTCTGTTTGCCTCTTTTTCACTATGTTTGCCTCTGTTTCACTCTGTTTGCATATGTTTAAGTCTTCTTGCCTCTGTTTCACTCTGTATGCCTCTGTTTAATTCTGTCTGCCTCTGTTTAAGTCTGTTTGCCTCTGTTTCACTCTGTTTGCCTCTGCTTCACTCTGTTTGCCTCTGTTTCACTCTCTTTGCCTCTGTTTCACTCTGTTTGTCTCTGTTTCTCTCTGTTTGCCTCTGTTTCACTCACTTTGCCTGTGCTTCACTCTGGTTGCCTCTGTTTAAAGCTGTTTGCCTCTGTTTCACTCTGTTTGCCTCTGTTTCACTCTGTTTGCCGCTGTTTCACTCTGTTTGCCTCTGTTTCACTCTGTTTGCCTCTCTTTCACTCTGTTTGCCTCTGTTTCACTCTGTTTCACTCTGTTTGCCTCTGTTTCACTCTGTTTGCCTCTGTTTCACTCTGTTTCACTCTGTTCACCGCTGTTTCACTCTGTTTGCCTCTTTTTCACTATGTTTGCCTCTGTTTCACTCTGTTTGCATCTGTTTAAGTCCTCTTGCCTGTTTCACTCTGTATGCCTCTGTTTAATTTTGTTTGCCTCTGTTTAAGTCTGTTTGCCTCTGTTTCACTCTGTTTGCCTATGTTTCACTCTGTTTGCCTCTGTTTCACTCTGTTTGCCTCTGTTTCACTCTCTTTGCCTCTGTTTCACTCTGTTTGTCTCTGTTTCACTCTGTTTGCCTCTGTTTCAGTCTCTTTGACTCTGCCTCACGCTGGTTGCCTCTGTTTCACTCTGTTTGCCTATTTTTCACTCACTTTGCCTCTGTTTCAGTCTGGTTGCCTCTGTTTCACTCTGTTTGCCTCTCTTTCACTCTGATTTCCTCTGTTTAATTCTCCTTGTCTGTGTTTCTCTCTGTTTGCCTCTGTTTAAGTCTGTTTGCCTCTGTTTAAGTCTGTTTGCCTCTGTTTCACTCTGTTCTCGGCTGTTTCACTCTGTTTGCCTCTGTTTTCACGCTGTTTGCCTCTGTTTCACTCTGTTTGCCTCTGTTTCACTCTGTTTGCCTCTGTTTCACTCTGTTGGCCTCAGTTTCACTCTGTTTGCCTCTGTTTCACTCTGTTTGCCTCTTGTTATGTCTGTTTGCCTCTGTTTGCCTCTGTTTCACTCTGTTTGCCTCTTTTTCACTATGTTTGCCTCTGTTTCACTCTCTTTGCCTCTGTTTCACTCTGTTTGTCTCTGTTTCACTCTGTTTTCCTCTCTTTCACTCTCTTTGCCTCTGCTTCACCCTGGTTGCCTCTGTTTCACTCTGTTTGCATCTGTTTCACTCTGGTTGCCTCTGTTTCACTCTGTTTGCCTAGTTTTCAATCTGTTTGCCTCTGTTTCACTCTGGTTGCCTCTGTTTCACTCTGTTTGCCTCTCTTTCACTCTGTTTGCCTCTGTTTAATTCTCCTTGTCTGTGTTTCACTCTGTTTGCCTCTGTTTAAGTCAGTTTGCCTCTGTTTAAGTCTGTTTGCCTCTATTTCACTCTGCTTGCATCTGTTTCACTCTGCTTGCCTCTGTTTCACTCTGTTTGCCTCTGCTCCACTGTGTTTGCCTCTGTTTCACTCTGTTTGCCTCTGTTCCAAACTGTTTGCCTCTGTTTCACTCTGTTTGCCTCTGCTTCACTCTGTTTGCCTCTGTTTCACTCTCTTTGCCTCTGTTTCACTCTGTTTGTCTCTGTTTCACTCTGTTTGCCTCTGTTTCACTCACTTTGCCTCTGCTTCACTCTGGTTGCCTCTGTTTAAAGCTGTTTGCCTCTGGTTCACTCTGTTTGCCTCGGTTTCACTCTGTTTGCCGCTGTTTCACTCTGTTTGCCTCTGTTTCACACTGTTTGCCTCTGTTTCACTCTGTGTGCCTCTGTTTCACTCTGCTTCACCCTGGTTGCCTCTGTTTCACTCTGTTTGCATCTGTTTCACTCTGGTTGCCTCTGTTTCACTCTGTTTGCCTAGTTTTCAATCTGTTTGCCTCTGTTTCACTCTGGTTGCCTCTGTTTCACTCTGTTTGCCTCTCTTTCACTCTGTTTGCCTCTGTTTAATTCTCCTTGTCTGTGTTTCACTCTGTTTGCCTCTGTTTAAGTCTGTTTGCCTCTGTTTAAGTCTGTTTGCCTCTATTTCACTCTGCTTGCATCTGTTTCACTCTGCTTGCCTCTGTTTCACTCTGTTTGCCTCTGCTCCACTGTGTTTGCCTCTGTTTCACTCTGTTTGCCTCTGTTCCAAACTGTTTGCCTCTGTTTCACTCTGTTTGCCTCTGCTTCACTCTGTTTGCCTCTGTTTCACTCTCTTGCCTCTGTTTCACTCTGTTTGTCTCTGTTTCACTCTGTTTGCCTCTGTTTCACTCACTTTGCCTCTGCTTCACTCTGGTTGCCTCTGTTTAAAGCTGTTTGCCTCTGTTTCACTCTGTTTGCCTCGGTTTCACTCTGTTTGCCGCTGTTTCACTCTGTTTGCCTCTGTTTCACACTGTTTGCCTCTGTTTCACTCTGTGTGCCTCTGTTTCACTCTGTTTCACTCTGTTTGCCTCTGTTTCACTCTGTTTGCCTCTGTTTGCCTCTGTTTCACTCTGTTTGCCTCTTTTTCACTATGTTTGCCTGTGGTTCACTCTGTTTGCATCTGTTTAAGTCTTCTTGCCTCTGTATCACTCTGTATGCCTCTGTTGAATTCTGTTTGCCTCTGTTTCAGTCTGTTTGCCTCTGTTTCACTCTGTTTGCTTCTGTTTCACTCTGTTTGCCTCTGTTTCACTCTCTTTGCCTCTGTTTCACTCTGTTTGTCTCTGTTTCACTCTGTTTTCCTCTCTTTCACTCTCTTTGCCTCTGCTACACCGTGGTTGCCTCTGTTTCACTCTGTTTGCATCTGTTTCACTCTGGTTGCCTCTGTTTCACTCTGTTTGCCTAGTTTTCAATCTGTTTGCCTCTGTTTCACTCTGGTTGCCTCTGTTTCACTCTGTTTGCCTCTCTTTCACTCTGTTTGCCTCTGTTTAATTCTCCTTGTCTGTGTTTCACTCTGTTTGCCTCTGTTTAAGTCTGTTTGCCTCTGTTAAAGTCTGTTTGCCTCTATTTCACTCTGTTTGCCTCTGTTTCACTCTGCTTGCCTCTGTTTCACTCTGTTTGCCTCTGCTCCACTCTGTTTGCGACTGTTTCACTCTGTTTGCCTCTGTTCCAAACTGTTTGCCTCTGTTTTGCTCTGTTTGTCTCTGTTTCACTCTGTTTGCCTCTGTTTCACTCTCTTTGCCTCTGTTTCACTCCGTTTGCCTCTTTTTAATTCTGTTTGCCTCTGTTTAAGTCTGTTTGCCTCTGTTTCACTCTGTTTGCCTCTGTTTCACTTTCTTTGCCTCTGTTTCACTCTGTTTGTCTCTGTTTCACTATGTTTGCCTCTGTTTCACTCTTGTTTGCCTCTGTTTAATTCTGTTTGCCTCTGTTTCACTCCGTTTGAATCTGTTTCACTCTGTTTCACTCTGTTTGCCTCTGTTTCACTCTGTTTGCCTCTGTTTCACTCTGTTTGCCTCTGGTTAAGTCTGTTTGCCTCTGTTTGCCTCTGTTTCACTCTGTTTGCCTCTTTTTCACTATGTTTGCCTCTGTTTCACTCTGTTTGCATCTGTTTAAGTCCTCTTGCCTCTGTTCCACTCTGTATGCCTCTGTTTATTTCTGTTTGCCTCTGTTTAAGTCTGTTTGCCTCTGTTTCATCTGTTTGCCTCTGTTTCACTCTGTTTGCCTCTGTTTCACTCTCTTTGCCTCTGTTTCACTCTGTTTGTCTCTGTTTCACTCTGTTTGCCTCTGTTTCACTCTCTTTGACTCTGCCTCACGCTGGTTGCCTCTGTTTCACTCTGTTTGCATCTGTTTCACTCTGTTTGCCTCTGTTTCACTCTGTTTGCCTATTTTCACTCTCTTTGCCTCTGTTTCAGTCTGGTTGCCTCTGTTTCACTCTGTTTGCCTCTGTTTCACTCTGATTTCCTCTGTTTAAGTCTCCTTGTCTGTGTTTCTCTCTGTTTGCCTCTGTTTAAGTCTGTTTGCCTCTGTTTAAGTCTGTTTGCCTCTGTTTCACTCTGTTCTCCGCTGTTTCACTCTGCTTGCCTCTGTTGCACGCTGTTCGCCTCTGTTTCACTCTGTTTGCCTCTGTTTCACTCTGTTTGCCTCTGTTTCACTCTGTTGGCCTCAGTTTCACTCTGTTTGCCTCTGTTTCACTCTGTTTGCCTCTGGTTAAGTCTGTTTGCCTCTGTTTGCCTCTGTTTCACTCTGTTTGCCTCTTTTCACTATGTTTGCCTCTGTTTCACTCTGTTTGCATATGTTTAAGTCTTCTTGCCTCTGTTTCACTCTGTATGCCTCTGTTTAATTCTGTCTGCCTCTGTTTAAGTCTGTTTGCCTCTGTTTCACTCTGTTTGCCTCTGCTTCACTCTGTTTGCCTCTGTTTCACTCTCTTTGCCTCTGTTTCACTCTGTTTGTCTCTGTTTCACTCTGTTTGCCTCTGTTTCACTCACTTTGCCTCTGCTTCACTCTGGTTGCCTCTGTTTAAAGCTGTTTGCCTCTGTTTCACTCTGTTTGCCTCTGTTTCACTCTGTTTGCCGCTGTTTCACTCTGTTTGCCTCTGTTTCACACTGTTTGCGTCTCTTTCACTCTGTTTGCCTCTGTTTCACTCTGTGTGCCTCTGTTTGCCTCTGTTTCACTCTGTTTGCCTCTGTTTCACTCTGTTTGCCTCTGTTTCACTCTGTTTGCCTCTGTTTGCCTCTGTTTCACTCTGTTTCACTCTGTTTGCCTCTTTTTCACTATGTTTGCCTGTGGTTCACTCTGTTTGCATCTGTTTAAGTCTTCTTGCCTCTGTTTCACTCTGTATGCCTCTGTTGAATTCTGTTTGCCTCTGTTTCAGTCTGTTTGCCTCTGTTTCACTCTGTTTGCTTCTGTTTCACTCTGTTTGCCTCTGTTTCACTCTCTTTGCCTCTGTTTTCACTCTGTTTGTCTCTGTTTTCCTCTCTTTCACTCTCTTTGCCTCTGCTTCACCCTGGTTGCCTCTGTTTCACTCTGTTTGCATCTGTTTCACTCTGGTTGCCTCTGTTTCACTCTGTTTGCCAAGTTTTCAATCTGTTTGCCTCTGTTTCACTCTGGTTGCCTCTGTTTCAGTCTGGTTGCCTCTGTTTCACTCTGTTTGCCTCTCTTTCACTCTGATTTCCTCTGTTTAATTCTCC
>JANJGN010003952.1:0-38430 GCA_026770705.1 Isurus oxyrinchus
TCCCAATGGCGGGGCGGGTTGATCCCTCCCAATGGCGGGCGGGTTGATCCCTCCCAATGGCGGGCGGGTTGATCCCTCCCAATGGCGGGCGGGTTGATCCCTCCCAATGGCGGGCGGGTTGATCCCTCCCAATGGCGGGCGGGGTTGATCCCTCCCAATGGCGGGCGGGGTTGATCCCCCCCCAATGGCGGGCGGGTTGATCCCCCCCAATGGCGGGTCGGGGGTTGATCCCTCCCAATGGCGGACGGGTTGATCCCCCCCAATGGCGGGCGGGTTGATCCCTCCCAATGGCGGGCGGGTTGATCCCTCCCAATGGCGGGCGGGTTGATCCCTCCCAATGGCGGGCGGGTTGATCCCTCCCAATGGCGGGCGGGTTGATCCCTCCCAATGGCGGGCGGGTTTGATCCCTCCCAATGGCGGGCGGGTTGATCCCTCCCAATGGCGGGCGGGTTGATCCCTCCCAATGAGGGGTGTGTGGGATCTCTCCCAATGAGGGTGTGTGTGTGGATCTCTCCCAATGAGGGTGTGTGTGTGGATCTCTCCCAATGAGGGTGTGTGTGTGGATCTCTCCCAATGAGGGTGTGTGTGTGGATCTCTCCCAATGAGGGTGTGTGTGTGGATCTCTCCCAATGAGGGTGTGTGTGTGGATCTCTCCCAATGAGGGGGTGTGCGTGATCTCTCCAATGAGGGGGTGTGCGTGGATCTCTCCAATGAGGGGGGGTGTGGATCTCTGTGTGGATCTCTCCCAATGAGGGGGGGTGTGGATCTCTCCCAATGAGGGGGGTGTGGATCTCTCCCAATGAGGGGGGGGGGGGTGCGGATCTCTCCCAATGAGGGGGGGTGTGGATCTCTCCCAATGAGGGGGGTGTGGATCTCTCCCAATGAGGGGGGATGTGGATCTCTCCCAATAAGGGGGTGTGTGTGTGGATCTCTCCCAATGGGGGGTGTGTGTGGATCCCTCCCAATGGGGGGTGGATCCCTCCCAATGAGGGGTTTGGATCTCTCCCAATGATTGGGATGTGGATCTCTCCCAATGATTGGGATGTGGATCTCTCCCAATGGGAGGTGGATCCCTCCCGATGAGGGGGGGACTGGATCTCTCCCAATGATTGGGGTGTAGATCTCTCCCAATGGGGGGAGGGTGGATCCCTCCCAATGGGGGGGAGGGTGGATCCCTCCCAATGGGGGGAGGGGTGGATCCCTCCCAATGGGGGGTTGATCTCTCCCAATGGGGGGGGGGGGGTGGATCTCTCCCAATGGGGGGGTGGGTGGATCTCTCCCAATGGGGGGGTGGGTGGATCTCTCCCAATGGGGGGGGGGTGGATCTCTCCCAATTGGGGGGGGGGTGGATCTCTCCCAATGGGGGGGGGGGGGTGGATCTCTCCCAATGGGGGGGGGGGGGTGGATCTCTCCCAATGGGGAGGGGTGGATCTCTCCCAATGGGGAGGGGTGGATCTCTCCCAATGGCGGTGGATCTCTCCCAATGGGGGTGGATCTCTCCCAATGGGGGGGGGGGGGTGGGTCTCTCCCAATGGGGGGTTGGGTCTCTCCCAATGGGGGGGTGGGTCTCTCCCAATGGGGGTGGATCTCTCCCAATGGGGGGTGGATCTCTACCCAATGGGGGGTGGTGGATCTCTCCCAATGGGGGGTGGGGGTGGTGGATCTCTCCCAATGGGGGGTGGGGGGTGGTGGATCTCTCCCAATGGGGTGGATCTCTCCCAATTGGGGGGTGGATCTCTCCCAATGGGGGGGGGGTGGATCTCTCCCAATGGGGGGGGGTGGATCTCTCCCAATGGGGGGGTGGATCTCTCCCAATGGGGGGGGGGGTGGATCTCTCCCAATGGGGGGGGGGTGGATCTCTCCCAATGGGGGGGGGGGTGGATCTCTCCCAATGGGGGGGGGGTGGTGGATCTCTCCCAATGGGGGTGGATCTCTCCCAATGGGGGGGGGTGGATCTCTCCCAATGGGGGGTGGATCTCTCCCAATGTGGGGGGTGGGTCTCTCCCAATGGGAGGTTGATCTCTCCCAATGGGGGGGGGGGGGTGGATCTCTCCCAATGAGGGGGGTGGATCTCTCCCAATGGGGGGGGGGGGGTGGATCTCTCCCAATGGGGGGGGTGGATCTCTCCCAATGGGGGGGGGGGGTGGATCTCTCCCAATTGGGGGGGGGTGGATCTCTCCCAATGGGGGGGGGGGGATCTCTCCCAATGGGGGGTGGATCTCACCCAATGGGGGGGGGTGGATCTCTCCCAATGGGGGGGGGGGGGGGGAGGTGAGTGTGTGTGCATCCCTTCTCCTCACTACCCCCCCCCCCCCCGCTGCCTCCACGCCCCCCCCCCCCTCAAACCTCTCGCGCGCGCTCCCAGGACAAAGGGCGCGAGGTCTGCGCGCGCTCCAAGGAGGTGAGGTGAGAGGGAGGGGGTGGTGAGGGAGGGAGGGAGGAGAGAGGAGGAGGAGGAGGGGGGGGTTGGAGGAGAGTCGGGTGCGCGCCTCCCCCTCAGGACTGGCAGCAGCGGCAGCAGCAGCGGGAGGAGGAGGGAGGCTGGGCTCGGGCTCGGGCCTGGGTCTCGGTCTCGGTCTCGGTCTCACCTCCTCGTCCTCCTCCTCCTCCTCGCTGCTCCCGCCGCCGAAGAGCTGCTCGAAGCGGCCGAGCCCGGCCTCCAGCCTCCCGCCGCCGCCGCTGCTGCCGCCGCCGCTGCTCGGCCAACCCGCCACCGAGGAGGAGCCGCCACTGCCGCCGCCGTCTCCACCACCGCCGCCGCCGCCGCCGCCGCCGCCGCTCTCCCTGCCGGGGCTGCCGAGCCTCCTCCGCCGCCTCCTCAGCGCCCAGCGCCGCCTCTCGCAAGGCCTGGCCGGGAAGCGGCACCGGGCCGCCGCCGTCGCCATCTTAAGTCGCCAAAAAGGAGCGAAGCCCTGTCTCTCTCTCTCTCTCTCTTCTTGTTTGAAGGTAGGTGTGAGGAGAGGGGGGGGTTGGTTGGTTGGTTGGTTGGTGGTGGTGGTGGTGGAGGAGGGAGGGGGGGGGGGGGAGGAGAGAGAGGAGAGGACGGCAGGCAGGGAGGGAGGGAGGGAGGGAGGAGGGGAGGAGGAGGGGGGGGGGGTGGGGTAAGGGGAGGAGGGAGAGAGAAAGGGGGCGGGGCGGCCGTGTCAGCGCCCGGGCAGCCCAACCGCGCATGCCCACGCCCCGCGCCGCAGCCCGGGACTTGTAGTTTCCTCACCCCCCCCCACTTCTGCTCCGGACTACAACTCCCGCCGGGCCCCCGCGCGCGGGCAGCCCACCCCCCCCCCAAACCCGGGACTTGTACTTCCCTACCCACTTTGCTCCGGACTCCAACTCCCGCCGGCCCCCGCGCGCGGGCAGCCCACCGCGCATGCCCACCCCCACCCCCCCCAAGCCCGGGACTTGTAGTTCCCTACCCACTTTGCCCAGGACTCCAACTCCCGCCGGCCCCCGCGCGCGGGCAGCCCACCGCGCATGCCCACCCCCCAAGCCCGGGACTTGTAGTTCCCTACCCACTTTGCCCCGGACTCCAACTCTCGCCGGCCCCCGCGCGCGGGCAGCCCACCGCGCATGCCCACCCCCCCCCACCCCCCCAAGGCCGGGACTTGGAGTCCGGAGCAAAGTGGGTAGGGAACTACAACTCCCGCCGGCCCCCGCGCGCGGGCAGCCCACTGCGCATGCCCACCCCCCCTCCAAGCCCGGGACGTGTAGTTTCCCCACCCACTTTGCTCCGGACTCCATCTCCCGCCGCGCGCTTGCGGGGCCCGCCGGGATCTGTAGTCGCCGCGCCTTGGGCGGACTGCAACTCCCGGCATCCTTCCATACCTCATCCCCACCCCGCCCCCCCCCCGCGCCCCGCCCACTCTGCGCCGCGGAGGTTGGCCTCCCGTCATGCCCCGCGCTGTTTTCCCCTGCCATAGGATGAGGATTAGGAGGGGGGGGGGGGGGGGCGGGGTGGTTGGGATGGTCAGTCACGACATCGCCAGTGCGCAGGCGCGCCTACCCGCCCGCCCGCGCGCGGGTCTCGCCGGGAGATGTAGTAGTCGTAATCCCCCCCCCCCGCCAGCATCCCTGCCCCTCCCCCCCCCCCCCCCCCCCCGCCCATGCCTGCGATGAGGGCGGGAGAAAGGAGGGGACCACGATTCCCAGCGGGCCCCGCGCGCGCGGGCGGGCGGCCGTCCGTCCAACGTCACGTGGCTGGCTGGCAGCTGGCAGTCCAGCCATTGTGACGTCGCCCGCCTCCGCCAAGCATGCCGGGTGTTGTAGTCCGACCGCCGCTTTCTTCCACGGCAATAGGCGGCGGGTGGACTACAACCGCCACGGCGCCTGCTTTACTTCCTCGATCCTCTATTGCAGTCAGGGTGCAAATTACACATGGGCAGCAAATGCAGCCATGGAAGAAGTTGCACTGCTGCTGCTGCTGCTTCCTGCACAACTGGTGCAGCAAGAGCGGCTCACACTAAACGTCCACTTTATTTACTTTATTCCCCACCGTCTGCCATCAAATCCCCTTGTAAACCCCCGCCTCCAAATTATAATGGGAGTTTCCCATGTAAACAGTCACGCTGCAGTGACACCCTCCCGCCGCTGGAGGAGCTACAGTGCCCTGACTGGCATGAGGCTAGAGTTACACCCTGACAACTTAACATACCTAATTCATATGTTCGTATGTAAACTTGTCACAGTGTAGCGCCTCCAGCGGCGGGAGGGTGCCACTGCAGTGTGGCTGTTTACATGGGAAATTGCCATTGTAACTTTGGAGGCAGGAGTTTACAAGGGGATTCGAGTGCAGCGTGGCAGTGGAGGGTTGGGGGGGGTGCGGGGGGAGAAACAGGGTAGATATCTATTGAGCTGCATAGGCTGCTTGTTACCATCAATGGCACAGATTTAGGAACACAGACCAAACAAATAAAAAATGCACAGAGTCGATAGGGAGAGACTATTACATCAGTAGTCAAGAAAATGCTAGAATCTATTATAAAGGATGTGACATGATAAATGGACTCTTGGATAGTATTGATCTGACTGGGCATAGTCAACATGGATTTGCGAATGGGAAATCATATTTGACGAATCTGTTGGTGTTTTTTGAGGATGTTATTGCAGAATTGATAAAGGGGAGTCAGTGGATGTAGTATACTTGGAATTTCAGAAGGCTTTTAATAAAGACTCCCACAGGACGTTGCTTAGCAAAATTAAAGCATAGGCGGTAATTTGCTGGCATGGATTAAGGTTTGGCGAACAGGCAGAAAACAGAGAGTAGCAACAAACGGGTCATTCTCGCGTTGGCAGTCTGTGACTAGTGGGGGTACCACAGGAATCAGTGCTCAGGCCCCAGCTGTTCGCCATATATATCAATGATTCGGATGTAGGGACCAAATATAATATTTCCAAGTTCAAGGGATGATACAAAGCTAGGCGGGAATGCGTGTGGTGAGGAAGATGCAAAGTGGCTTCTAGGTGATTTGGACAGACTTAGTGGGTGGGCAAGAACATGGCAGATGGAACATAATGTGGAAAAATGTGAGGTTATCCACTTTGGTATGAGGAATAGATGGGCAGAGTATTTCCTAAATGGTAAGGGATTAGAAAGTGTAGATGTAGTATAGATCGCCAAGACTGAAGGCTGAAGTGCAGCTGCAGCAGGCAGTTAGGAAGCTAATGGTATGTTGGCCTTTATTACAATAGGATTTGAGTACAGGATTAGTGAAGTCTTGCTTCAATTGTATAGAGCCTTGGTTAGACTGCACCTGGAGTATCGTGTGCAGTTTTGGTCCCCTTACCTTAGGAAGGATATTATTGCCATAGAGGGAGTGCAAGAAAGGTTCACCAGACTTGTTCCCGGGATGGCGAGGCTGATGCTCCAACAATACAGCACTCCCTCAGTACTGACCCTCCGACAGTGCAGCACTCCCTCAGCACTGACCCTCCGACAGTGCGGCACTCCCTCAGCACTGACCCTCCGACAGTGCGGCACTCCCTCAGTACTGACCCTCCGACAGTGCAGCATTCCCTCAGTACTGACTCTCTAACAGTGCAGCACTCCCTCAGTACTGACCCTCCAACAGTGCAGCACTCGCTCAGTACTGACCCTCCGACAGTGCGGCGCTCCCTCAGTACTGATCCTCCGACAGTGCAGCACTCCCTCAGTACTGACCCTCTGACAGTGCAGCACTCCCTCAGTACTGACCCTCTGACAGTGCAGCACTCCCTCTGTACTGACCCTCTGATAGTGCAGCACTCCCTCAGTACTGACCCTGCAATAATGCAGCACTCTCTCAGTACTAACCCTCCGACAGTGCAGCACTCCCTCAGTACTGACCCTCCGACAGTGCGGCACTCTCTCATTACTGATCCTCCGACAGTGCAGCACTCCCTCAGTACTGACCCTCTGACAGTGCAGCACTCTCTCAGTACTGACCCTGCGACAGTGCAGCACTCCCTCAGTACTGACCCTCCAACATTGCAGCACTCCCTTAGTACTGACCCTCCAACAGTGCAGCACTCCCTCAGTACTGACCCTCCGACAGTGCGGCACTCCCTAAGTACTGACCCTCCAACAGTGCGGCACTCCCTCAGTACTGACCCTCCAACAGTGCAGCACTCCCTCAGTACTGACCCTCCGACAGTGCGGCACTCCCTAAGTACTGACCCTCTGACAGTGCAGCACTCCCTCAGTACTGACCCTCTGACAGTGCAGCACTCCCTCAGTACTGACCCTCCGATAGTGCAGCACTCCCTCAGTACTGACCCTCCGATAGTGCAGCACTCCCTCAGTACTGACCCTCTGACAGTGCAGCACTCCCTCAGTACTGACCCTCTGACAGTGCAGCACTCCCTCAGTACTGACCCTCCGACAGTGCGGCACTCCCTAAGTACTGACCTTCTGACAGTGCAGCACTCCCTTAGTACTATCACTGGGGAGTGTCAGCCTGGATTATGGACTGAAGTCTCTTGGTCCGGTGCTCGATTGCTCGACCTTCTGCTTCCAAATCGAGGGGAGAGCTCTAAACCCACTGAGCATGTGAGTGCCAAAGCTGCAGGATGGTCAACAAGAAATTCTTGTAAATCAGGAATCTGCAACAATCTACTGGTGTGACCCAGTAAGAGGCGCATGGTCAGTGAGGGGAGACTTCGGCCTGAGTAAGACAGAGACCGAGTGAGTGTATTTGGTTCAAAGTGGGAACCTGGTGCATAGTGGGAAAGAGGTGCTTTAGGTAAGGTTTACTGCAGGAAGTAGAGTGTGCTGAGTGGGGAGTTCAGTGAAGGGTGGGGAGGAGGTGCTTTTTTTTTTTCTTTTACTCTTTTTTCAGCCTCCGGATTTGATTTCCACCTTGGTGCAGCTGAAGGAGCAGGTAAACCAGTAACTGGTATTATTGGTTTTATCAGTATTGTAAGTACTGTTTTTTTTTTCATCTGTATGGTAAAGTTCACTGGCGGTGCCAAAACCCACTGGGAGGTGCCGGCTTTATTGACTATAATTAATTTATTAGCAACTGTTAATTAACTAACACATATTGGAGATGGCAGAGCAGGTGATGCGCAGCGAATGCAGGATGTGAGAGCTTCTGGATGCCAGTGCGATCCAGAGAAACACAAAAGCAGTAAGTGTTTGCGGCTGCAGGAGCGTCTGCTCCGGTTACTGAGCTGGAGGCTGAGCAGCAGACACTGCGGCATATCAGGGAGGGGGCAAATTTACCTGGACACTTTATTCCAGAAAGTAGGGGTGGGGGGGGGGGGGGGGGTCACAACCCTTAGGATAGAGTCATCTGACTTGGTCAGTGGTCAGGGACAGGAGGGTGTGACTGCGAGTGAGGCAAGTAAGGGGACCCACACATCGAGAGCCTCAGCCTTTGCAATTGTCCAATGGGTTTGAGATTCTCTAGGCTTGTTTGGATGAGAGTTGGCGGTGGGGGGAGGGGGGGTGGGGGTGCGGCTGCAGGGTGGATGAACAAACTGGCCATGGCACCATGGTACAGGAAGCCATTCGAGCGGGGGAAGTTACAAGGAATGTAGTGGTGGTAGGGGACGGTATAGTCAGAGGGATTGACATCGTTCCCTGCAGCAAGAAGCGTGAGACCGGACGGCCATGCTGCCTGTCTGCCCGCTACCAGGATTTGGGACGTCTGCTCGGGGCTGGTGAGGAACTTTCAGTAGAAGGGGGAGGATCCAGTGGTCGTAGGTACCAATGTTATAGTCAGGACAAAGAAGGAGGCTCTGCACAGTCAATACGAGGAGCTGGGCACCAAGTTAAGAAGCAGAACCTCAAAGGTCGTCTTCTCTGGATTATTACCTGAGCCACGTGCAAATTGGCGTCGGACAAATCAGACTGGGGAGATGAGTGTGTGGTTCAAAGAGTGTGGGAGTAGAGGGTTCTGGTCCGTGGGCCACTGACACCATTACTGGGGAAAGTAGAATCTGTACCACTGGGACAGTCTGAACCATGCTGGGACCGGCGTTCTTGCGAGCCACGTAACCAGGGAAGCAGAGAGGATTTTAAGCCAAGTAGTGGGGGGCAGGGGGACAAATTGGGGAAGTAAATGCAAGAAGTCAAAGAGTAGAGAAAGGTTTTATTGCGGGAAATGAAAAACAGACCATAACAGAAAGGGATGAAGAGTACAAATCTAACAGTAAATCAACAGATGAGACTTGGAGGTTATAAAAAGAATAAAAGGATAAAACTAAAGGCTCTGTATCTGAATGCACGACACATTTGAAACAAAGCAGATGAACGGAGAGTGCACATTGCAAATAAATAATTGCTATTTGATAGCCGTTCCGGAGACACATCTGCAGGAGGACATGGATTGGGACCTGAATGTTGAAGGGTACAGGATATTTCAGTAGGACGGGAGACGAGGAAAAGGTGGAGGGGCGGCTCTGTTAATTAATGATGGTATTAGCATAATAGAGACAGGTGACCTAAGTTCAGGAAACAGGATGTGGAAATGGGTTGGGTAGAGATGAAAACCAATAAATGCAAGAAGTCACTTGTGGGAGTTGTGTACAGGCCCCTTATTAGTAACCACATGGTAGAATGGAGCATAAAGGAAGAAATAAAGGGAGCTTGTCAGAAAGGCACGGTGATAATCATGCGAGATTTTAATTTACATGTCAGATAGGCAAAGGTAGCCGAGCTGAGGGGTTCATAGAATGTTTCTGGGATAGTTTCTTAGAACATGTTCTGGAGCCAACCAGAGAACAGGTTTTACGAGTCCTGGTATTGTGCAATGAGATGGGATTAATTAATGATCTCATAGTGAAGGCACCCCTAGATGGCAGCAACCATAATATGATTGAATTTTACATTCAGTTTGAGGGAGAGAGGAGTGGGTCTGACACTATGTATTTAAACTTAAATAAGGGCAATTATGAGGGCATGAAAGCAGAGCTGGCTAAAGTGAATTGGCAAATCAGGTTAAGGGATTGGTCAATAGAAATGCAGTGGCTAATATTTAAGGGGATATTTCAGAGTGCACAGAATAGATACATTCCAATGAGAAAGCTTCTAGTTAAAGATAGTATCAAACTTAAAGAAGAGGTGCATAATTGTGTAAAGATAGGTAAAAGGCCAGAAGATTGCATGGAATATAAGGAACAGCAAAGGATGACTAAAAGATTAATGAGGAGGGATAAGTTAAAGTACGAGAGAAAGCTAGGCAGAAATATAAAAACAGATAGTAAGAGTTTCTATAAATATTTTAAAAAGAAAAGGATTAACAAAGCGAGCGTTCGTCCTATAACAAAGCGAATCAGGGGAATTGCTAATGGAAAACAAGGAAATGGCAGATGAATTGAACAGGTATTTAGCATCAGTTTTCACTGTCAAGGAGACAAGTAACATCCTAGAAGCAGCTATAAATCAGGAAACAGAAGGTCGGGAGGAACTCAGGAAAATTACAATCACCAGAGAAGCGGTACTGAGTAAATTGTTGGAGCTGCGGCCTGACAAGTGCCCTGGTCCTGATGGACTTCACCCAAGGGACTTAAAAGAAGCATTTAGTGAGATAGTTGATGCATTGGTTTTAATTTTCTGAATCTCCCTAGATTCGGGAATGGATCCATTAGATTGGAAGATAGCCAATGTAACTCCATTATTCAAAAAGGGAGGGAGACAGAAAGCGGGAATCTACAGGCCAGTTAGCTTAACATCTGTCCTAGGGAAAATGTTAGAAGCTATTATTAAAGAAGCTATAACAGGGCTCTTGGATAAAGTTCAAGGTAATCAGGCAGAGTCAACATGGTTTTGTGAAAGGGAAATCGTGGCTAACCAATATACTGGAGTTCGTTGAAGAAATAACATGTGCTATGGATGAAGGAGAGCTGATGGAGGTACTGTCCTTAGATTTCAAAGAAGGCATTTGATAAAGTGCCACATCATAGGTTATTGTGGAAAATAAAAGCTCATGGTGTGGGGGTAACATATTGGCATGGATAGAAGGTTGGCTAGCTAACAGGAAAGGACAGAGAAGGCATAAGTGAATCTTTATCAGGGTTGGCAGGATGTGATGAGTGATTTGCCACAGGGGTCAGTGCTGGGACCTCGACTGTTGACAATTTAAATAAATGACTTGGATGAAGGAATGGATGGGACGGTTGCCAAATTTGATGAGGACACAAAGATAGGTAGGGAAGTAAGTTGTGCGGAAGGCATAAGGAGGCTACAAAATGATTTTGATAGGTTAAGTGAGTGGGCAAAGATCTGGCAAATGGCGTATAATGTGGGAAAATGTGAAATTGTCCATTTTGGCAAGAAGAATAAAAAGGAAGCTTATTATCTAAACGGTGAGAGATTGCAGAGCTCTGAGGTGCAGAGGGATCTGGGTGTCCTGTGCAGGGTGTCCTGCACAAGGCTCGTGTGCAGGTACAGCAGGTCATTCGGAAAGCGGATAGAATGTTATCATTTACTGTGGGGGAATTGAATACCAAAAGTTATGCTTCAGTTGTACAGGGCACTGGTGAGACCACATCTGGAGTACTGTGTACAGTATGGGTCTCCTTATTTAAGGAAGGATGTAAATGTGTTGGAAGCAGTTCAGAGAAGGTTTACCAGACCAATACCTGGAATGGACGGAGTAGGGAAGGTTGGACAGACTAGGATTGTATCCACTGGAACAAAAACAGAATTACCTGGAAAAACTCAGCAGGTCTGGCAGCATCGGCGAAGAAGAAAAGAGTTGACGTTTCGAGTCCTCATGACCCTTCGACAGAACTTCAGTTCTGTCGAAGGGTCATGAGGACTCGAAACGTCAACTCTTTTCTTCTCCGCCGATGCTGCCAGACCTGCTGAGTTTTTCCAGGTAATTCTGTTTTTGTTTTGGATTTCCAGCATCCGCAGTTTTGTTTTGTCTTTATCTTTGTATCCACTGGAGTTTAGAAGAGTAAGAGGCAACTTGATTGAAACATATAAGAGCCTGAGGGGGTCTTGACAGGGTGGATGTGGAGAGGGTGTTCCCTCTTGTGGGAGAATCTAGAACCAGGGGGGTCACTGTTTAAAAATAAGGGGTCGCCAGTTTAAAACGGAGTTGAGGAGAAATTTCTTCTCTCAGAGGGTCGTGAGTCTTTGAAACTGTCTCCCTGAAAAGCGGGTGGAGGCAGAGTCTTTGAATGTTTTTAAGGCCGAGATGAATGGATTCATGGTTAGCAAGGGGGTGAAAGGTTATCGGCGGTAGGAGGGACACAGGTTTGAGGTTACTATCAGATCAGCCATGATCTTCTTTAATTGCGGAGCAGGCTCGAGGGGCAGAATGGCCTCCTCCTGCTCCTTGTTCGTACCTCCAGGAACTGAGGCTTCATACAAAGAGTTTGAGAGGCTCCTACAACTGAAGATAACTGCTGCAAGGCTGCCAGAGAGGAGTTTAAACAGGAAGCCTTCCCCCTTGCACCTGCCTGCAAGCTGTAACCCAATGTTGGAGGGAGGTGGAAACGCCCTTTGTTATATTGCTGTGAGCTGCAGATCTGTATATCCAGGGGAACCAGACTGAGCCTGCCGACGTCAGGACGGGAGCTAATCCAACAGCGACACCCCACACTCAAATTAAATGTCGTTCATCAAATAAAGCCGTCCAGGTGCCTGATCCATCACCGAAACATTAAACCGAGGCCTCGTCCATGTACTCATTCTCATCTTCAAATTCCTCCTCGTAAGGTCTCCCTATCTCTGTAACCTCCTCCATCTTCAATACCCTCCCTACCTCTGTAACCTCCTCCATCTTCAATACCCTCCCTACCTCTGTAACCTCCTCCATCTTCAATACCCTCCCTACCTCTGTAACCTCCTCCACCTTCAATACCCTTCCTACCTCTGTAACCTCCATCTTCAATACCCTCCCTATCTCTGTAACCTCCTCCATCTTCAATACCCTCCCTACCTCTGTAACCTCCTCCATCTTCAATACCCTCCCTACCTCTGTAACCTCCTCCACCTTCAATACCCTCCCTACCTCTGTAACATCCATCTTCAATACCCTCCCTACCTCTGTAACCTCCTCCATCTTCAATACCCTCCCTACCTCTGTAACCTCCTCCATGTTCAATACCCTCCCTACCTCTGTAACCTCCATCTTCAATACCCTCCCTACCTCTGTAACCTCCTCCATCTTCAATAAACTCCCTACCTCTGTAACCTCCTCCAGCCCCTAAGAACCTCCCTATCTCTGTAATCTCCTACAGCCGCTACACCCCTCCCCATCTCTGTAACCTCCTCCAGCCCCTGCAGCCCTCCCTATCTCCATAACCTCCTCTAGCCCCTACAACCCTCCCTATCTCTGTAACCTCCTCCAGCCCCTACAACCCTATCTCTGTAACCTCCTCCAGCCCCTACACCCCACCCTATCTCTGTAACCTCCTCCATCCCCTACAACTCTCCCTATCTCTGTAACCTACTCCAGCCCCTACAACCCTCGCTATCTCTGTAACCTCCTCCAGCCCCTACAACCCTCGCTATCTCTGTAACCTCCTTCAGCCCCTGCAACCCTCCCTCTCTCTGTAACCTCCTCCAGCCCCTACAACCCTTCCTATCTCTGTAATCTCCTCCAGACCCTACAACCCTTCCTATCTCTGTAACCTCCTCCAGCTCCTACAACCCTCCCTATCTCTGTAACCTCCTCCAGCCCCTACAACCCCCCCATCTCTGTAACCTCCTCCAGCCGCTACAACCCTCCCTATCTCTGTAACCTCCTCCAGCCCCCAACACCCCTCACTATCTCTGTAACCTCCTCCAGCCCCTACAACCCTCCCTATCTCTGTAACGTCCTCCAGACCCTATAACCCTCCCTATCTCTGTAAACTCCTCCAGACCCTACAACCCTCCCTATCTCTGTAACCTCCTCCAGCCCATACAATCCTCCCTATCTCTGTAACCTCCACCAGGCCCTACAACCCTCCCTATCTCTGTAACCTCCTCCAGCCCCTACAACACTCCCTATCTCTGTAACCTCCTCCAGCCCCTACAACCCTCCCTATCTCTGTAACCTCCTCCAGCCCCTACAACCCTATCTCTGTAACCTCCTCCATCTTCAATACCCTCCCTATCTCTGTAACCTCCTCCAGCCCCTACAGCCCTCCCTATCTCTGTAACCTCCTCCAGCCCCTACAACCCTCCCTATCTCTGTAACATCCTCCAGCCACAACAACCCTATTTCTGTAACCTCCTCCAGCCCCTACACCCCTCCCTATCTCTGTAACCTGCTCCAGCCCCTACAACCCTACCTATCTCTGTAACCTACTCCAGCCCCTACAACCCTCCCTATCTCTGTAACTTCCTCCAGCCCCTACAACCCTCCCTATCTCTGTAACCTCCTCCAGCCCCCGACACCCCTCGCTATCGCTAACCTCCTCCATCTTCAATACCCTCCCTACCTCTGTAACCTCCTCCAGCCCCTACAAACCTCCCTATCTCTGTAACCTCCTCCAGCCGCTACACCCCTCCCTATCTCTGTAACCTCCTCCAGCCCCTACAACCCTCCCTATCTCTGTAACCTCCTCCAGCCCCTACAAACCTCCCTATCTCTGTAACCTCCTCCAGCCCATATAATCCTCCCTATCTCTGTAACCTCCTCCAGCCCCGACAACCCTCCCTATCTCTGTAACCTCCTCCAGCCCCTGAACCCCGCCTTATCTCTGTAACCTCCTCCAGCCTATACAATCCTCCCTATTTCTGTAACCTCCTCCAGCCCCTACAACCCTCCCTATCTCTGTAACCTCCTCCAGCCCGTGCAACCCTCCCTATCTCTGTAACCTCCTCCAGTCCCCGACACCCCTCGCTATCTCCGTAACCTCCTCCAGCCCCTACACCCCTCCCCATCTCTGTAACCTCCTCCAGCCCATACAATCCTCCCTATCTCTGTTACCTCCTCCAGCCCCTACAACCCTCCCTATGTCTGCAACCTCCTCCAGCCCCTACCACCCTCCATATCTCTAAAACCTCCTCCAGCCCCGACACCCTTACTATCTCTGTAACCTCCTCCAGCCCCTACAACCCTCCCTATCTCTGTAATCTCCTCCAGCCCCTACAAACCTCCCTATCTCTGTAACCTCCTACAGCTCCTACAACCTTCCCTATTTCTGTAACCTCCTCCAGCTCCTACAACCCTCCCTATCTCTGTAACCTCCTTCAACCCCATACAACCCTTCCCTATCTCATTAACCTCCTCCAGCCCCTACAAACCTCCCTATCTCTGTAACCTCCTCCAGCCCCGACACCCTTACTATCTCGTTAACCTCCTCCAGCCCCTACAAACCTCCCAAATTCTGTAACCTCCTCCAGCCCCTACAAACCTCCCTATCTCTGTAACCTCCCCCAGCTACTACAAACCTCCCTATCTCTGTAACCTCCTCCTAACCTCCTCCAGCCCCTACAAACCTCCCTATCTCTGTAACCTCCGCCAGCCCCTACAAACCTCCCTATCTCTGTAACCTCCTCCAGCCCCTACAAACCTCCCTATCTCTGTAACCTCCTCCAGCCCCTACAACCCTCCCAAATTCTGTAACCTCCTTCAGCCCCTGCAACCCTCCTTATCTCTGTAACCTCCTTCAACCCCGTACAACCCTTCCTATTTCTGTAACCTCCTCCAGCCCCTGCAACCCTCCCTTTCTCTGTAACCTCCTCCAGCCCTTACAAACCTCCCTATCTCTGTAACCTCCTCTAGCCCCTACAAACCTCCCTATCTCTGTAAACTCCTCCAGCCCCTACAACCCTCCCAAATTCTGTAACCTCCTCCAGCCCCTACAACCCTCCCTATCTCTGCAACCTCCTCCAGCCCCTACAACCCTCCCTATATGTAACCTCCTCCAGCCCCGACACCCTTACTATCTCTGTAACCTCCTCCAGCCCCTACAACCCTCCCTATCTCTGTAACCTCCTCCAGCCCCTACAACCCTCCCAAATTGTGTAACCTCCTCCAGCCCCTACAAACCTCCCTATCTCTGTAACCTCCTCCAGCCACTACAAACCTCCCTATCTCTGTAACCTCCTCCTAACCTCCTCCAGCCCCTACAAACCTCCCTATCTCTGTAACCTCCGCCAGCCCCTACAAACCTCCCTATCTCTGTAAACTCCTCCAGCCCCTACAAACCTCCCTATCTCTGTAACCTCCTCCAGCCCCTACAACCGTCCCAAATTCTGTAACCTCCTTCAGCCCCTGCAACCCTCCTTATCTCTGTAACCTCCTTCAACCCCGTACAATCCTACCTATTTCTGTAACCTCCTCCAGCCCCTGCAACCCTCCCTTTCTCTGTAACCTCCTCCAGCCCTTACAAACACCCCTATCTCTGTAACCTCCTCTAGCCCCTACAAACCTCCCTATCTCTGTAAAATCCTCCAGCCCCTACAACCCTCCCAAATTCTGTAACCTCCTCCAGCCCCTACAACCCTCCCTATCTCTGTAACCTCCTCCAGCTCCAACAACCCTCCCTATCTCTGCAACCTCCTCCAGCCCCTACAACCCTCCCTATATGTAACCTCCTCCAGCCCCAACACCCTTACTATCTCTGTAACCTCCTCCAGCCCCTACAACCCTCCCTATCTCTGTAACCTCCTCCAGCCCCTACAACCCTCCCAAATTGTGTAACCTCCTCCAGCCCCTACAAACCTCCCTATCTCTGTAACCTCCTCCAGCCCCTACAAACCTCACTATCTCTGTAACCTCCTCCAGCCCCGACAACCCTCCCTATCTCATTAACCTCCTCCAGGCCCTACAACCCTCCCTATCTCTGTAACCTACTCCAGCCCCTACAACCCTCCCTATTTCTGTAACCTCCTCCAGCCCCGACACCCCCGCCCTATCTCTGTAACCTCCTCCAGCCCCTACAACCCTATCTCTCTAACCTCCTCCATCTTCAATACCCTCCCTATCTCTGTAACCTCCTCCAGCCCCTACACCCCTCCCTATCTCTGTAACCTGCTCCAGCCCCTCCAACCCTCCCTATCTCTGTAACCTCCTCCAGCCCCCGACACCCCTTGCTATCTCTAACCTCCTCCATATTCAATACCCTCCCTATCTCTGTAACCTCCTCCAGCCCCTACAGCCCTCCCTATCTCTGTAACCTCCTCCAGCCCCTACAACCCTCCCTATCTCTGTAACATCCTCCAGCCACTACAACCCTATTTCTGTAACCTCCTCCAGCCCCTACACACCTCCCTATCTCTGTAACCTGCTCCAGCCCCTACAATCCTCCCTATCTCTGTAACTTCCTCCAGCCCCTACAACCCTCCCTATCTCTGTAACCTCCTCCAGCCCCTGACACCCCTCGCTATCTCTAACCTCCTCCATCTTCAATACCCTCCCTACCTCTGTAACCTCCTCCAGCCCCTACAACCCTCCCTATCTCTGTAACCTCCTCCAGCCCCTACAACCCTCCCTATCTCTGTAAGCTCCTCCAGCCCCTACAAACCTCCCTATCTCTGTAACCTCCTCCGGCCCATACAATCCTCCCTATCTCTGTAACCTCCTCCAGCCCCTACAAACCTCCCTATCTCTGTAACCTCCTCCAGCCGCTACACCCCTCCCTATCTCTGTAACCTCCTCCAGCCCCTACAACCCTCCCTATCTCTGTAACCTCCTCCAGCCCCTACAAACCTCCCTATCTCTGTAACCTCCTCCAGCCCATATAATCCTCCCTATCTCTGTAACCTCCTCCAGCCCCTAGAACCCTCCCTATCTCTGTAACCTCCTCCAGCCCCTGAACCCCGCCTTATCTCTGTAACTTCCTCCAGCCTATACAATCCTCCCTATTTCTGTAACCTCCTCCAGCCCCTACAACCCTCCCTATCTCTGCAACCTACTCCAGCCCCTACAACCCTCCCTATCCCTGTAACCTCCTCCAGCCCCCGACACCCCTCGCTATCTCCGTAACCTCCTCCAGCCCCTACACCCCTCCCCATCTCTGTAACCTCCTCCAGCCCATACAATCCTCCCTATCTCTGTTACCTCCTCCAGCCCCTACAACCCTCCCTATCTCTGCAAACTCCTCCAGCCCCTACCACCCTCCCTATCTCTATAACCTCCTCCAGCCCCGACACCCTTACTATCTCTGTAACCTCCTCCAGCCCCTACAACCCTCCCTATCTCTGTAATCTCCTCCAGCCCCTACAAACCTCCCTATCTCTGTAACCTCCTACAGCTCCTACAACCTTCCCTATTTCTGTAACCTCCTCCAGCTCCTACAACCCTCCCTATCTCTGTAACCTCCTTCAACCCCATACAACCCTTCCCTATCTCATTAACCTCCTCCAGCCCCTACAAACCTCCCTATCTCTGTAATGTCCTCCAGCCCCTACATCCCTCCCAAATTCTGTAACCTCCTCCAGCCCCGACAACCTTACTATCTCGTTAACCTCCTCCAGCCCCTACAAACTTCCCTATCTCTGTAATCTCCTCCAGCCCCTACAACCCTCCCAAATTCTATAACCTCCTCCAGCCCCTACAACCCTCCCTATCTCTGTAACCTCCTCCAGCTCCTACAACCCTCCCTATCTCTGCAACCTCCTCCAGCCCCTACAACCCTCCCTATATGTAACCTCCTCCAGCCCCGACACCCTTACTATCTCTGTAACCTCCTCCAGCCCCTACAACCCTCCCTATCTCTGTAACCTCCTCCAGCCCCTACAACCCGCCCAAATTCTGTAACCTCCTCCAGCCCCTACAAACCTCCCTATCTCTGTAACCTCCTCCAGCCACTACAAACCTCCCTATCTCTGTAACCTCCTCCTAACCTCCTCCAGCCCCTACAAACCTCCCTATCTCTGTAACCTCCGCCAGCCCCTACAAACCTCCCTATCTCTGTAACCTCCTCCAGCCCCTACAAACCTCCCTATCTCTGTAACCTCCTCCAGCCCCTACAACCCTCCCAAATTCTGTAACCTCCTTCAGCCCCTGCAACCCTCCTTATCTCTGTAACCTCCTTCAACCACGTACAACCCTTCCTATTTCTGTAACCTCCTCCAGCCCCTGCAACCCTCCCTTTCTCTGTAACCTCCTCCAGCCCTTACAAACCTCCCTATCTCTGTAACCTCCTCTAGCCCCTACAAACCTCTCTATCTCTGTAAACTCCTCCAGCCCCGTACAACCCTTCCTATTTCTGTAACCTCCTCCAGCCCCTGCAACCCTCCCTTTCTCTGTAACCTCCTCCAGCCCTTACAAACCTCCCTATCTCTGTAACCTCCTCTAGCCCCTACAAACCTCCCTATCTCTGTAAACTCCTCCAGCCCCTACAACCCTCCCAAATTCTGTAACCTCCTCCAGCCCCTACAACCCTCCCTATCTCTGTAACCTCCTCCAGCTCCTACAACCCTCCCTATCTCTGCAACCTCCTCCAGCCCCTACAACCCTCCCTATATGTAACCTCCTCCAGCCCCGACACCCTTACTATCTCTGTAACCTCCTCCAGCCCCTTCAACCCTCCCTATCTCTGTAACCTCCTCCAGCCCCTACAACCCTCCCAAATTGTGTAACCTCCTCCAGCCCCTACAAACCTCCCTATCTCTGTAACCTCCTCCAGCCCCTACAAACCACACTATCTCTGTAACCTCCTCCAGCCCCGACACCCCTCCCTATCTCATTAACCTCCTCCAGGCCCTACAACCCTCCCTATCTCTGTAACCTACTCCAGCCCCTACAACCCTCCCTATTTCTGTAACCTCCTCCAGCCCCGACACCCCTCCCAATCTCTGTAACCTCCTCCAGCCCCTACAACCCTATCTCTGTAACCTCCTCCATCTTCAATACCCTCCCTATCTCTGTAACCTCCTCCAGCCCCTACAGCCCTCCCTATCTCTGTAACCTCCTCCAGCCCCTACAACCCTCCCTATCTCTGTAACATCCTCCAGCCCCTACAACCCTATTTCTGTAACCTCCTCCAGCCCCTACACCCCTCCCTATCTCTGTAACCTGCTCCAGCCCCTCCAACCCTCCCTATCTCTGTAACCTCCTCCAGCCCCTGACACCCCTTGCTATCTCTAACCTCCTCCATATTCAATACCCTCCCTATCTCTGTAACCTCCACCAGGCCCTACAACCCTCCCTATCTCTGTAACCTCCTCCAGCCCCTACAACACTCCCTATCTCTGTAACCTCCTCCAGCCACTACAAACCTCCCTATCTCTGTAACCTCCTCCTAACCTCCTCCAGCCCCTACAAACCTCCCTATCTCTGTAACCTCCGCCAGCCCCTACAAACCTCCCTATCTCTGTAAACTCCTCCAGCCCCTACAAACCTCCCTATCTCTGTAACCTCCTCCAGCCCCTACAACCGTCCCAAATTCTGTAACCTCCTTCAGCCCCTGCAACCCTCCTTATCTCTGTAACCTCCTTCAACCCCGTACAATCCTACCTATTTCTGTAACCTCCTCCAGCCCCTGCAACCCTCCCTTTCTCTGTAACCTCCTCCAGCCCTTACAAACACCCCTATCTCTGTAACCTCCTCTAGCCCCTACAAACCTCCCTATCTCTGTAAAATCCTCCAGCCCCTACAACCCTCCCAAATTCTGTAACCTCCTCCAGCCCCTACAACCCTCCCTATCTCTGTAACCTCCTCCAGCTCCAACAACCCTCCCTATCTCTGCAACCTCCTCCAGCCCCTACAACCCTCCCTATATGTAACCTCCTCCAGCCCCAACACCCTTACTATCTCTGTAACCTCCTCCAGCCCCTACAACCCTCCCTATCTCTGTAACCTCCTCCAGCCCCTACAACCCTCCCAAATTGTGTAACCTCCTCCAGCCCCTACAAACCTCCCTATCTCTGTAACCTCCTCCAGCCCCTACAAACCTCACTATCTCTGTAACCTCCTCCAGCCCCGACAACCCTCCCTATCTCATTAACCTCCTCCAGGCCCTACAACCCTCCCTATCTCTGTAACCTACTCCAGCCCCTACAACCCTCCCTATTTCTGTAACCTCCTCCAGCCCCGACACCCCGCCCTATCTCTGTAACCTCCTCCAGCCCCTACAACCCTATCTCTGTAACCTCCTCCATCTTCAATACCCTCCCTATCTCTGTAACCTCCTCCAGCCCCTACACCCCTCCCTATCTCTGTAACCTGCTCCAGCCCCTCCAACCCTCCCTATCTCTGTAACCTCCTCCAGCCCCCGACACCCCTTGCTATCTCTAACCTCCTCCATATTCAATACCCTCCCTATCTCTGTAACCTCCTCCAGCCCCTACAGCCCTCCCTATCTCTGTAACCTCCTCCAGCCCCTACAACCCTCCCTATCTCTGTAACATCCTCCAGCCACTACAACCCTATTTCTGTAACCTCCTCCAGCCCCTACACACCTCCCTATCTCTGTAACCTGCTCCAGCCCCTACAATCCTCCCTATCTCTGTAACCTCCTCCAGCCCCTGACACCCCTCGCTATCTCTAACCTCCTCCATCTTCAATACCCTCCCTACCTCTGTAACCTCCTCCAGCCCCTACAACCCTCCCTATCTCTGTAACCTCCTCCAGCCCCTACAACCCTCCCTATCTCTGTAAGCTCCTCCAGCCCCTACAAACCTCCCTATCTCTGTAACCTCCTCCGGCCCATACAATCCTCCCTATCTCTGTAACCTCCTCCAGCCCCTACAAACCTCCCTATCTCTGTAACCTCCTCCAGCCGCTACACCCCTCCCTATCTCTGTAACCTCCTCCAGCCCCTACAACCCTCCCTATCTCTGTAACCTCCTCCAGCCCCTACAAACCTCCCTATCTCTGTAACCTCCTCCAGCCCATATAATCCTCCCTATCTCTGTAACCTCCTCCAGCCCCTAGAACCCTCCCTATCTCTGTAACCTCCTCCAGCCCCTGAACCCCGCCTTATCTCTGTAACTTCCTCCAGCCTATACAATCCTCCCTATTTCTGTAACCTCCTCCAGCCCCTACAACCCTCCCTATCTCTGCAACCTACTCCAGCCCCTACAACCCTCCCTATCTCTGTAACCTCCTCCATCCCCCGACACCCCTCGCTATCTCCGTAACCTCCTCCAGCCCCTACACCCCTCCCCATCTCTGTAACCTCCTCCAGCCCATACAATCCTCCCTATCTCTGTTACCTCCTCCAGCCCCTACAACCCTCCCTATCTCTGCAAACTCCTCCAGCCCCTACCACCCTCCCTATCTCTATAACCTCCTCCAGCCCCGACACCCTTACTATCTCTGTAACCTCCTCCAGCCCCTACAACCCTCCCTATCTCTGTAATCTCCTCCAGCCCCTACAAACCTCCCTATCTCTGTAACCTCCTACAGCTCCTACAACCTTCCCTATTTCTGTAACCTCCTCCAGCTCCTACAACCCTCCCTATCTCTGTAACCTCCTTCAACCCCATACAACCCTTCCCTATCTCATTAACCTCCTCCAGCCCCTACAAACCTCTCTATCTCTGTAATGTCCTCCAGCCCCTACATCCCTCCCAAATTCTGTAACCTCCTCCAGCCCCGACAACCTTACTATCTCGTTAACCTCCTCCAGCCCCTACAAACTTCCCTATCTCTGTAATCTCCTCCAGCCCCTACAACCCTCCCAAATTCTATAACCTCCTCCAGCCCCTACAACCCTCCCTATCTCTGTAACCTCCTCCAGCTCCTACAACCCTCCCTATCTCTGCAACCTCCTCCAGCCCCTACAACCCTCCCTATATGTAACCTCCTCCAGCCCCGACACCCTTACTATCTCTGTAACCTCCTCCAGCCCCTACAACCCTCCCTATCTCTGTAACCTCCTCCAGCCCCTACAACCCGCCCAAATTCTGTAACCTCCTCCAGCCCCTACAAACCTCCCTATCTCTGTAACCTCCTCCAGCCACTACAAACCTCCCTATCTCTGTAACCTCCTCCTAACCTCCTCCAGCCCCTACAAACCTCCCTATCTCTGTAACCTCCGCCAGCCCCTACAAACCTCCCTATCTCTGTAACCTCCTCCAGCCCCTACAAACCTCCCTATCTCTGTAACCTCCTCCAGCCCCTACAACCCTCCCAAATTCTGTAACCTCCTTCAGCCCCTGCAACCCTCCTTATCTCTGTAACCTCCTTCAACCACGTACAACCCTTCCTATTTCTGTAACCTCCTCCAGCCCCTGCAACCCTCCCTTTCTCTGTAACCTCCTCCAGCCCTTACAAACCTCCCTATCTCTGTAACCTCCTCTAGCCCCTACAAACCTCTCTATCTCTGTAAACTCCTCCAGCCCCGTACAACCCTTCCTATTTCTGTAACCTCCTCCAGCCCCTGCAACCCTCCCTTTCTCTGTAACCTCCTCCAGCCCTTACAAACCTCCCTATCTCTGTAACCTCCTCTAGCCCCTACAAACCTCCCTATCTCTGTAAACTCCTCCAGCCCCTACAACCCTCCCAAATTCTGTAACCTCCTCCAGCCCCTACAACCCTCCCTATCTCTGTAACCTCCTCCAGCTCCTACAACCCTCCCTATCTCTGCAACCTCCTCCAGCCCCTACAACCCTCCCTATATGTAACCTCCTCCAGCCCCGACACCCTTACTATCTCTGTAACCTCCTCCAGCCCCTTCAACCCTCCCTATCTCTGTAACCTCCTCCAGCCCCTACAACCCTCCCAAATTGTGTAACCTCCTCCAGCCCCTACAAACCTCCCTATCTCTGTAACCTCCTCCAGCCCCTACAAACCACACTATCTCTGTAACCTCCTCCAGCCCCGACACCCCTCCCTATCTCATTAACCTCCTCCAGGCCCTACAACCCTCCCTATCTCTGTAACCTACTCCAGCCCCTACAACCCTCCCTATTTCTGTAACCTCCTCCAGCCCCGACACCCCTCCCTATCTCTGTAACCTCCTCCAGCCCCTACAACCCTATCTCTGTAACCTCCTCCATCTTCAATACCCTCCCTATCTCTGTAACCTCCTCCAGCCCCTACAGCCCTCCCTATCTCTGTAACCTCCTCCAGCCCCTACAACCCTCCCTATCTCTGTAACATCCTCCAGCCCCTACAACCCTATTTCTGTAACCTCCTCCAGCCCCTACACCCCTCCCTATCTCTGTAACCTGCTCCAGCCCCTCCAACCCTCCCTATCTCTGTAACCTCCTCCAGCCCCTGACACCCCTTGCTATCTCTAACCTCCTCCATATTCAATACCCTCCCTATCTCTGTAACCTCCACCAGGCCCTACAACCCTCCCTATCTCTGTAACCTCCTCCAGCCCCTACAACACTCCCTATCTCTGTAACCTCCTCCAGCCCCTACAACCCTCCCTATCTCTGTAACCTTCTCCAGCCCCTACAACCCTATCTCTGTAACCTCCTCCATCTTCAATACCCTCCCTATCTCTGTAACCTCCTCCAGCCCCTACAAACCTCCCTATCTCTGTAACCTCCTCCAGCCCCTACAACCCTCCCTATCTCTGTAACATCCTCCAGCCACTACAACTCTATTTCTGTAACCTCCTCCTGCCCCTACACCCCTCCCTATCTCTGTAACCTGCTCCAGCCCCTACAACCCTCCCTATCTCTGTAACTTCCTCCAGCCCCTACAACCCTCCCTATCTCTGTAACCTCCTCCAGCCCCTGACACCCCTCGCTATCTCTAACCTCCTCCATCTTCAATACCCTCCCTACCTCTGTAACCTCCTCCAGCCCCTACAACCCTCCCTATCTCTGTAACCTCCTCCAGCCCCTACAACCCTCCCTATCTCTGTAAGCTCCTCCAGCCCCTACAAATCTCCCTATCTCTGTAACCTCCTCCGGCCCATACAATCCTCCCTATCTCTGTAACCTCCTCCAGCCCCTACAAACCTCCCTATCTCTGTAACCTCCTCCAGCCGCTACACCCCTCCCTATCTCTGTAACCTCCTCCAGCCCCTACAACCCTCCCTATCTCTGTAACCTCCTCCAGCCCCTACAAACCTCCCTATCTCTGTAACCTCCTCCAGCCCATATAATACTCCCTATCTCTGTAACCTCCTCCAGCCCCTAGAACCCTCCCTATCTCTGTAACCTCCTCCAGCCCCTGAACCCCGCCTTATCTCTGTAACCTCCTCCAGCCTATACAATCCTCCCTATTTCTGTAACCTCCTCCAGCCCCTACAACCCTCCCTATCTCTGTAACCTACTCCAGCCCCTACAACCCTCCCTATCTCTGTAACCTCCTCCAGCCCCCGACACCCCTCGCTATCTCCGTAACCTCCTCCAGCCCCTACACCCTTCCCCATCTCTGTAACCTCCTCCAGCCCATACAATCCTCCCTATCTCTGTTACCTCCTCCAGCCCCTACAACCCTCCCTATCTCTGCAACCTCCTCCAGCCCCTACCACCCTCCCTATCTCTACAACCTCCTCCAGCCCCGACACCCTTACTGTCTCTGTAACCTCCTCCAGCCCCTACAACCCTCCCTATCTCTGTAATCTCCTCCAGCCCCTACAAACGTCCCTATCTCTGTAACCTCCTACAGCTGCTACAACCTTCCCTATTTCTGTAACCTCCTCCAGCTCCTACAACCCTCCCTATCTCTGTAACCTCCTTCAACCCCATACAACCCTTCCCTATCTCATTAACCTCCTCCAGCCCCTACAAACCTCCCTATCTCTGTAATATCCTCCAGCCCCTACAACCCTCCCAAATTCTGTAACCTCCTCCAGCCCCGACACCCTTCCTATCTCTGTTACCTCCTCCAGCCCCTACAAACCTCCCCATCTCTGTAACCTCATCCAGCCACTACAAACCTGCCGATCTCTGGAACCTCCTCCTAACCTCCTCCAGCCCCTACAAACCTCCCTATCTCTGTAACCTCCTCCAGCCCCTACAAACCTCCCTATCTCTGTAACCTCCTCCAGCCCCTACAAACCTCCCTATCTCTGTAACCTCCTCCAGCCCCTACAACCCTCCCAAATTCTGTAACCTCCTTCAGCCCCTGCAACCCTCCTTATCTCTGTAACCTCCTTCAACCCCGTACAACCCTTCCTATTTCTGTAACCTCCTCCAGCCCCTGCAACCCTCCCTTTCTCTGTAACCTCCTCCAGCCCTTACAAACCTCCCTATCTCTGTAACCTCCTCTAGCCCCTACAAACCTCCCTATCTCTGTAACCTCCTCCAGCCCCTACAACCCTCCCAAATGCTGTAACCTCCTCCAGCCCCTACAACCCTCCCTATCTCTGTAACCTCCTCCAGCTCCTACAACCCTCCCTATCTCTGCAACCTCCTCCAGCCCCTACAACCCTCCCTATATGTAACCTCCTCCAGCCCCGACACCCTTACTATCTCTGTAACCTCCTCCAGCCCCTACAACCCTCCCTATCTCTGTAACCTCCTCCAGCCCCTACAACCCTCCCAAATTGTGTAACCTCCTCCAGCCCCGACAAACCTCCCTATCTCTGTAACCTCCTCCAGCCCCCACAAACCTCACTATCTCTGTAACCTCCTCCAGCCCCGACACCCCTCCCTATCTCTGTAACCTCCTGCAGGCCCTACAACCCTCCCTATCTCTGTAACCTACTCCAGCCCCTACAACCCTCCCTATTTCTGTAACCTCCTCCAGCCCCGACACCCCTCCCTATCTCTGTAACCTCCTCCAGCCCCTACAACCCTATCTCTGTACCCTCCTCCTTCTTCAATACCCTCCCTATATCTGTAACCTCCTCCAGCCCCTACAGCCCTCCCTATCTCTGTAACCTCCTCCAGCCCCTACAACCCTCCCTATCTCTGTAACATCCTCCAGCCCCTACAACCCTGTTTTTGTAACCTCCTCCAGCCCCTACACCTCTCCCTATCGCTGTAACCTGCTCCAGCCCCTACAACCCTCCCTATCTCTGTAACCTACGCCAGCCCCTACAACCCTCCCTATCTCTGTAACTTCCTCCAGCCCCTACAACCCTCCCTATCTCTGTAACCTCCTCCAGCCCCCGACACCCCTTGCTATCTCTAACCTCCTCCATCTTCAATACCCTCCCTACCTCTGTAACCTCCTCCAGCCCCTTCAACTCTCCCTATCTCTGTAACCTCCTCCAGCCCCTACAACCCTCCCAAATTCTATAACCTCCTCCAGCCCCTACAACCCTCCCTATCTCTGTAACCTCCTCCAGCTCCTACAACCCTCCCTATCTCTGCAACCTCCTCCAGCCCCTACAACCCTCCCTATATGTAACCTCCTCCAGCCCCGACACCCTTACTATCTCTGTAACCTCCTCCAGCCCCTACAACCCTCCCTATCTCTGTAACCTCCTCCAGCCCCTACAACCCGCCCAAATTCTGTAACCTCCTCCAGCCCCTACAAACCTCCCTATCTCTGTAACCTCCTCCAGCCACTACAAACCTCCCTATCTCTGTAACCTCCTCCTAACCTCCTCCAGCCCCTACAAACCTCCCTATCTCTGTAACCTCCGCCAGCCCCTACAAACCTCCCTATCTCTGTAACCTCCTCCAGCCCCTACAAACCTCCCTATCTCTGTAACCTCCTCCAGCCCCTACAACCCTCCCAAATTCTGTAACCTCCTTCAGCCCCTGCAACCCTCCTTATCTCTGTAACCTCCTTCAACCACGTACAACCCTTCCTATTTCTGTAACCTCCTCCAGCCCCTGCAACCCTCCCTTTCTCTGTAACCTCCTCCAGCCCTTACAAACCTCCCTATCTCTGTAACCTCCTCTAGCCCCTACAAACCTCTCTATCTCTGTAAACTCCTCCAGCCCCGTACAACCCTTCCTATTTCTGTAACCTCCTCCAGCCCCTGCAACCCTCCCTTTCTCTGTAACCTCCTCCAGCCCTTACAAACCTCCCTATCTCTGTAACCTCCTCTAGCCCCTACAAACCTCCCTATCTCTGTAAACTCCTCCAGCCCCTACAACCCTCCCAAATTCTGTAACCTCCTTCAGCCCCTACAACCCTCCCTATCTCTGTAACCTCCTCCAGCTCCTACAACCCTCCCTATCTCTGCAACCTCCTCCAGCCCCTACAACCCTCCCTATATGTAACCTCCTCCAGCCCCGACACCCTTACTATCTCTGTAACCTCCTCCAGCCCCTTCAACCCTCCCTATCTCTGTAACCTCCTCCAGCCCCTACAACCCTCCCAAATTGTGTAACCTCCTCCAGCCCCTACAAACCTCCCTATCTCTGTAACCTCCTCCAGCCCCTACAAACCACACTATCTCTGTAACCTCCTCCAGCCCCGACACCCCTCCCTATCTCATTAACCTCCTCCAGGCCCTACAACCCTCCCTATCTCTGTAACCTACTCCAGCCCCTACAACCCTCCCTATTTCTGTAACCTCCTCCAGCCCCGACACCCCTCCCTATCTCTGTAACCTCCTCCAGCCCCTACAACCCTATCTCTGTAACCTCCTCCATCTTCAATACCCTCCCTATCTCTGTAACCTCCTCCAGCCCCTACAGCCCTCCCTATCTCTGTAACCTCCTCCAGCCCCTACAACCCTCCCTATCTCTGTAACATCCTCCAGCCCCTACAACCCTATTTCTGTAACCTCCTCCAGCCCCTACACCCCTCCCTATCTCTGTAACCTGCTCCAGCCCCTCCAACCCTCCCTATCTCTGTAACCTCCTCCAGCCCCTGACACCCCTTGCTATCTCTAACCTCCTCCATATTCAATACCCTCCCTATCTCTGTAACCTCCACCAGGCCCTACAACCCTCCCTATCTCTGTAACCTCCTCCAGCCCCTACAACACTCCCTATCTCTGTAACCTCCTCCAGCCCCTACAACCCTCCCTATCTCTGTAACCTTCTCCAGCCCCTACAACCCTATCTCTGTAACCTCCTCCATCTTCAATACCCTCCCTATCTCTGTAACCTCCTCCAGCCCCTACAAACCTCCCTATCTCTGTAACCTCCTCCAGCCCCTACAACCCTCCCTATCTCTGTAACATCCTCCAGCCACTACAACTCTATTTCTGTAACCTCCTCCTGCCCCTACACCCCTCCCTATCTCTGTAACCTGCTCCAGCCCCTACAACCCTCCCTATCTCTGTAACTTCCTCCAGCCCCTACAACCCTCCCTATCTCTGTAACCTCCTCCAGCCCCTGACACCCCTCGCTATCTCTAACCTCCTCCATCTTCAATACCCTCCCTACCTCTGTAACCTCCTCCAGCCCCTACAACCCTCCCTATCTCTGTAACCTCCTCCAGCCCCTACAACCCTCCCAAATTCTGTAACCTCCTCCAGCCCCTACAACCCTCCCTATCTCTGTAACCTCCTCCAGCTCCTACAACCCTCCCTATCTCTGCAACCTCCTCCAGCCCCTACAACCCTCCCTATATGTAACCTCCTCCAGCCCCGACACCCTTACTATCTCTGTAACCTCCTCCAGCCCCTTCAACCCTCCCTATCTCTGTAACCTCCTCCAGCCCCTACAACCCTCCCAAATTGTGTAACCTCCTCCAGCCCCTACAAACCTCCCTATCTCTGTAACCTCCTCCAGCCCCTACAAACCACACTATCTCTGTAACCTCCTCCAGCCCCGACACCCCTCCCTATCTCATTAACCTCCTCCAGGCCCTACAACCCTCCCTATCTCTGTAACCTACTCCAGCCCCTACAACCCTCCCTATTTCTGTAACCTCCTCCAGCCCCGACACCCCTCCCTATCTCTGTAACCTCCTCCAGCCCCTACAACCCTATCTCTGTAACCTCCTCCATCTTCAATACCCTCCCTATCTCTGTAACCTCCTCCAGCCCCTACAGCCCTCCCTATCTCTGTAACCTCCTCCAGCCCCTACAACCCTCCCTATCTCTGTAACATCCTCCAGCCCCTACAACCCTATTTCTGTAACCTCCTCCAGCCCCTACACCCCTCCCTATCTCTGTAACCTGCTCCAGCCCCTCCAACCCTCCCTATCTCTGTAACCTCCTCCAGCCCCTGACACCCCTTGCTATCTCTAACCTCCTCCATATTCAATACCCTCCCTATCTCTGTAACCTCCACCAGGCCCTACAACCCTCCCTATCTCTGTAACCTCCTCCAGCCCCTACAACACTCCCTATCTCTGTAACCTCCTCCAGCCCCTACAACCCTCCCTATCTCTGTAACCTTCTCCAGCCCCTACAACCCTATCTCTGTAACCTCCTCCATCTTCAATACCCTCCCTATCTCTGTAACCTCCTCCAGCCCCTACAAACCTCCCTATCTCTGTAACCTCCTCCAGCCCCTACAACCCTCCCTATCTCTGTAACATCCTCCAGCCACTACAACTCTATTTCTGTAACCTCCTCCTGCCCCTACACCCCTCCCTATCTCTGTAACCTGCTCCAGCCCCTACAACCCTCCCTATCTCTGTAACTTCCTCCAGCCCCTACAACCCTCCCTATCTCTGTAACCTCCTCCAGCCCCTGACACCCCTCGCTATCTCTAACCTCCTCCATCTTCAATACCCTCCCTACCTCTGTAACCTCCTCCAGCCCCTACAACCCTCCCTATCTCTGTAACCTCCTCCAGCCCCTACAACCCTCCCTATCTCTGTAAGCTCCTCCAGCCCCTACAAATCTCCCTATCTCTGTAACCTCCTCCGGCCCATACAATCCTCCCTATCTCTGTAACCTCCTCCAGCCCCTACAAACCTCCCTATCTCTGTAACCTCCTCCAGCCGCTACACCCCTCCCTATCTCTGTAACCTCCTCCAGCCCCTACAACCCTCCCTATCTCTGTAACCTCCTCCAGCCCCTACAAACCTCCCTATCTCTGTAACCTCCTCCAGCCCATATAATACTCCCTATCTCTGTAACCTCCTCCAGCCCCTAGAACCCTCCCTATCTCTGTAACCTCCTCCAGCCCCTGAACCCCGCCTTATCTCTGTAACCTCCTCCAGCCTATACAATCCTCCCTATTTCTGTAACCTCCTCCAGCCCCTACAACCCTCCCTATCTCTGTAACCTACTCCAGCCCCTACAACCCTCCCTATCTCTGTAACCTCCTCCAGCCCCCGACACCCCTCGCTATCTCCGTAACCTCCTCCAGCCCCTACACCCTTCCCCATCTCTGTAACCTCCTCCAGCCCATACAATCCTCCCTATCTCTGTTACCTCCTCCAGCCCCTACAACCCTCCCTATCTCTGCAACCTCCTCCAGCCCCTACCACCCTCCCTATCTCTACAACCTCCTCCAGCCCCGACACCCTTACTGTCTCTGTAACCTCCTCCAGCCCCTACAACCCTCCCTATCTCTGTAATCTCCTCCAGCCCCTACAAACGTCCCTATCTCTGTAACCTCCTACAGCTGCTACAACCTTCCCTATTTCTGTAACCTCCTCCAGCTCCTACAACCCTCCCTATCTCTGTAACCTCCTTCAACCCCATACAACCCTTCCCTATCTCATTAACCTCCTCCAGCCCCTACAAACCTCCCTATCTCTGTAATATCCTCCAGCCCCTACAACCCTCCCAAATTCTGTAACCTCCTCCAGCCCCGACACCCTTCCTATCTCTGTTACCTCCTCCAGCCCCTACAAACCTCCCCATCTCTGTAACCTCATCCAGCCACTACAAACCTGCCGATCTCTGGAACCTCCTCCTAACCTCCTCCAGCCCCTACAAACCTCCCTATCTCTGTAACCTCCTCCAGCCCCTACAAACCTCCCTATCTCTGTAACCTCCTCCAGCCCCTACAAACCTCCCTATCTCTGTAACCTCCTCCAGCCCCTACAACCCTCCCAAATTCTGTAACCTCCTTCAGCCCCTGCAACCCTCCTTATCTCTGTAACCTCCTTCAACCCCGTACAACCCTTCCTATTTCTGTAACCTCCTCCAGCCCCTGCAACCCTCCCTTTCTCTGTAACCTCCTCCAGCCCTTACAAACCTCCCTATCTCTGTAACCTCCTCTAGCCCCTACAAACCTCCCTATCTCTGTAACCTCCTCCAGCCCCTACAACCCTCCCAAATGCTGTAACCTCCTCCAGCCCCTACAACCCTCCCTATCTCTGTAACCTCCTCCAGCTCCTACAACCCTCCCTATCTCTGCAACCTCCTCCAGCCCCTACAACCCTCCCTATATGTAACCTCCTCCAGCCCCGACACCCTTACTATCTCTGTAACCTCCTCCAGCCCCTACAACCCTCCCTATCTCTGTAACCTCCTCCAGCCCCTACAACCCTCCCAAATTGTGTAACCTCCTCCAGCCCCGACAAACCTCCCTATCTCTGTAACCTCCTCCAGCCCCCACAAACCTCACTATCTCTGTAACCTCCTCCAGCCCCGACACCCCTCCCTATCTCTGTAACCTCCTGCAGGCCCTACAACCCTCCCTATCTCTGTAACCTACTCCAGCCCCTACAACCCTCCCTATTTCTGTAACCTCCTCCAGCCCCGACACCCCTCCCTATCTCTGTAACCTCCTCCAGCCCCTACAACCCTATCTCTGTACCCTCCTCCTTCTTCAATACCCTCCCTATATCTGTAACCTCCTCCAGCCCCTACAGCCCTCCCTATCTCTGTAACCTCCTCCAGCCCCTACAACCCTCCCTATCTCTGTAACATCCTCCAGCCCCTACAACCCTGTTTTTGTAACCTCCTCCAGCCCCTACACCTCTCCCTATCGCTGTAACCTGCTCCAGCCCCTACAACCCTCCCTATCTCTGTAACCTACGCCAGCCCCTACAACCCTCCCTATCTCTGTAACTTCCTCCAGCCCCTACAACCCTCCCTATCTCTGTAACCTCCTCCAGCCCCCGACACCCCTTGCTATCTCTAACCTCCTCCATCTTCAATACCCTCCCTACCTCTGTAACCTCCTCCAGCCCCTTCAACTCTCCCTATCTCTGTAACCTCCTCCAGCCCCTACAACCCTCCCAAATTCTATAACCTCCTCCAGCCCCTACAACCCTCCCTATCTCTGTAACCTCCTCCAGCTCCTACAACCCTCCCTATCTCTGCAACCTCCTCCAGCCCCTACAACCCTCCCTATATGTAACCTCCTCCAGCCCCGACACCCTTACTATCTCTGTAACCTCCTCCAGCCCCTACAACCCTCCCTATCTCTGTAACCTCCTCCAGCCCCTACAACCCGCCCAAATTCTGTAACCTCCTCCAGCCCCTACAAACCTCCCTATCTCTGTAACCTCCTCCAGCCACTACAAACCTCCCTATCTCTGTAACCTCCTCCTAACCTCCTCCAGCCCCTACAAACCTCCCTATCTCTGTAACCTCCGCCAGCCCCTACAAACCTCCCTATCTCTGTAACCTCCTCCAGCCCCTACAAACCTCCCTATCTCTGTAACCTCCTCCAGCCCCTACAACCCTCCCAAATTCTGTAACCTCCTTCAGCCCCTGCAACCCTCCTTATCTCTGTAACCTCCTTCAACCACGTACAACCCTTCCTATTTCTGTAACCTCCTCCAGCCCCTGCAACCCTCCCTTTCTCTGTAACCTCCTCCAGCCCTTACAAACCTCCCTATCTCTGTAACCTCCTCTAGCCCCTACAAACCTCTCTATCTCTGTAAACTCCTCCAGCCCCGTACAACCCTTCCTATTTCTGTAACCTCCTCCAGCCCCTGCAACCCTCCCTTTCTCTGTAACCTCCTCCAGCCCTTACAAACCTCCCTATCTCTGTAACCTCCTCTAGCCCCTACAAACCTCCCTATCTCTGTAAACTCCTCCAGCCCCTACAACCCTCCCAAATTCTGTAACCTCCTTCAGCCCCTACAACCCTCCCTATCTCTGTAACCTCCTCCAGCTCCTACAACCCTCCCTATCTCTGCAACCTCCTCCAGCCCCTACAACCCTCCCTATATGTAACCTCCTCCAGCCCCGACACCCTTACTATCTCTGTAACCTCCTCCAGCCCCTTCAACCCTCCCTATCTCTGTAACCTCCTCCAGCCCCTACAACCCTCCCAAATTGTGTAACCTCCTCCAGCCCCTACAAACCTCCCTATCTCTGTAACCTCCTCCAGCCCCTACAAACCACACTATCTCTGTAACCTCCTCCAGCCCCGACACCCCTCCCTATCTCATTAACCTCCTCCAGGCCCTACAACCCTCCCTATCTCTGTAACCTACTCCAGCCCCTACAACCCTCCCTATTTCTGTAACCTCCTCCAGCCCCGACACCCCTCCCTATCTCTGTAACCTCCTCCAGCCCCTACAACCCTATCTCTGTAACCTCCTCCATCTTCAATACCCTCCCTATCTCTGTAACCTCCTCCAGCCCCTACAGCCCTCCCTATCTCTGTAACCTCCTCCAGCCCCTACAACCCTCCCTATCTCTGTAACATCCTCCAGCCCCTACAACCCTATTTCTGTAACCTCCTCCAGCCCCTACACCCCTCCCTATCTCTGTAACCTGCTCCAGCCCCTCCAACCCTCCCTATCTCTGTAACCTCCTCCAGCCCCTGACACCCCTTGCTATCTCTAACCTCCTCCATATTCAATACCCTCCCTATCTCTGTAACCTCCACCAGGCCCTACAACCCTCCCTATCTCTGTAACCTCCTCCAGCCCCTACAACACTCCCTATCTCTGTAACCTCCTCCAGCCCCTACAACCCTCCCTATCTCTGTAACCTTCTCCAGCCCCTACAACCCTATCTCTGTAACCTCCTCCATCTTCAATACCCTCCCTATCTCTGTAACCTCCTCCAGCCCCTACAAACCTCCCTATCTCTGTAACCTCCTCCAGCCCCTACAACCCTCCCTATCTCTGTAACATCCTCCAGCCACTACAACTCTATTTCTGTAACCTCCTCCTGCCCCTACACCCCTCCCTATCTCTGTAACCTGCTCCAGCCCCTACAACCCTCCCTATCTCTGTAACTTCCTCCAGCCCCTACAACCCTCCCTATCTCTGTAACCTCCTCCAGCCCCTGACACCCCTCGCTATCTCTAACCTCCTCCATCTTCAATACCCTCCCTACCTCTGTAACCTCCTCCAGCCCCTACAACCCTCCCTATCTCTGTAACCTCCTCCAGCCCCTACAACCCTCCCTATCTCTGTAAGCTCCTCCAGCCCCTACAAATCTCCCTATCTCTGTAACCTCCTCCGGCCCATACAATCCTCCCTATCTCTGTAACCTCCTCCAGCCCCTACAAACCTCCCTATCTCTGTAACCTCCTCCAGCCGCTACACCCCTCCCTATCTCTGTAACCTCCTCCAGCCCCTACAACCCTCCCTATCTCTGTAACCTCCTCCAGCCCCTACAAACCTCCCTATCTCTGTAACCTCCTCCAGCCCATATAATACTCCCTATCTCTGTAACCTCCTCCAGCCCCTAGAACCCTCCCTATCTCTGTAACCTCCTCCAGCCCCTGAACCCCGCCTTATCTCTGTAACCTCCTCCAGCCTATACAATCCTCCCTATTTCTGTAACCTCCTCCAGCCCCTACAACCCTCCCTATCTCTGTAACCTACTCCAGCCCCTACAACCCTCCCTATCTCTGTAACCTCCTCCAGCCCCCGACACCCCTCGCTATCTCCGTAACCTCCTCCAGCCCCTACACCCTTCCCCATCTCTGTAACCTCCTCCAGCCCATACAATCCTCCCTATCTCTGTTACCTCCTCCAGCCCCTACAACCCTCCCTATCTCTGCAACCTCCTCCAGCCCCTACCACCCTCCCTATCTCTACAACCTCCTCCAGCCCCGACACCCTTACTGTCTCTGTAACCTCCTCCAGCCCCTACAACCCTCCCTATCTCTGTAATCTCCTCCAGCCCCTACAAACGTCCCTATCTCTGTAACCTCCTACAGCTGCTACAACCTTCCCTATTTCTGTAACCTCCTCCAGCTCCTACAACCCTCCCTATCTCTGTAACCTCCTTCAACCCCATACAACCCTTCCCTATCTCATTAACCTCCTCCAGCCCCTACAAACCTCCCTATCTCTGTAATATCCTCCAGCCCCTACAACCCTCCCAAATTCTGTAACCTCCTCCAGCCCCGACACCCTTCCTATCTCTGTTACCTCCTCCAGCCCCTACAAACCTCCCCATCTCTGTAACCTCATCCAGCCACTACAAACCTGCCGATCTCTGGAACCTCCTCCTAACCTCCTCCAGCCCCTACAAACCTCCCTATCTCTGTAACCTCCTCCAGCCCCTACAAACCTCCCTATCTCTGTAACCTCCTCCAGCCCCTACAAACCTCCCTATCTCTGTAACCTCCTCCAGCCCCTACAACCCTCCCAAATTCTGTAACCTCCTTCAGCCCCTGCAACCCTCCTTATCTCTGTAACCTCCTTCAACCCCGTACAACCCTTCCTATTTCTGTAACCTCCTCCAGCCCCTGCAACCCTCCCTTTCTCTGTAACCTCCTCCAGCCCTTACAAACCTCCCTATCTCTGTAACCTCCTCTAGCCCCTACAAACCTCCCTATCTCTGTAACCTCCTCCAGCCCCTACAACCCTCCCAAATGCTGTAACCTCCTCCAGCCCCTACAACCCTCCCTATCTCTGTAACCTCCTCCAGCTCCTACAACCCTCCCTATCTCTGCAACCTCCTCCAGCCCCTACAACCCTCCCTATATGTAACCTCCTCCAGCCCCGACACCCTTACTATCTCTGTAACCTCCTCCAGCCCCTACAACCCTCCCTATCTCTGTAACCTCCTCCAGCCCCTACAACCCTCCCAAATTGTGTAACCTCCTCCAGCCCCGACAAACCTCCCTATCTCTGTAACCTCCTCCAGCCCCCACAAACCTCACTATCTCTGTAACCTCCTCCAGCCCCGACACCCCTCCCTATCTCTGTAACCTCCTGCAGGCCCTACAACCCTCCCTATCTCTGTAACCTACTCCAGCCCCTACAACCCTCCCTATTTCTGTAACCTCCTCCAGCCCCGACACCCCTCCCTATCTCTGTAACCTCCTCCAGCCCCTACAACCCTATCTCTGTACCCTCCTCCTTCTTCAATACCCTCCCTATATCTGTAACCTCCTCCAGCCCCTACAGCCCTCCCTATCTCTGTAACCTCCTCCAGCCCCTACAACCCTCCCTATCTCTGTAACATCCTCCAGCCCCTACAACCCTGTTTTTGTAACCTCCTCCAGCCCCTACACCTCTCCCTATCGCTGTAACCTGCTCCAGCCCCTACAACCCTCCCTATCTCTGTAACCTACGCCAGCCCCTACAACCCTCCCTATCTCTGTAACTTCCTCCAGCCCCTACAACCCTCCCTATCTCTGTAACCTCCTCCAGCCCCCGACAGCCCTTGCTATCTCTAACCTCCTCCATCTTCAATACCCTCCCTACCTCTGTAACCTCCTCCAGCCCCTTCAACTCTCCCTATCTCTGTAACCTCCTCCAGCCCCTACAAACCTCCCTATCTCTGTAACTTCCTCCGGCCCATACAATCCTCCCTGTATCTGTAACCTCCTCCAGCCCCTACAAACCTCCCTATCTCTGTAACCTCCTCCAGCCCCTACAAACCTCCCTTTATCTGTAACCTCCTCCAGCCCCTACAACCCTCCCAAATTCTGTAACCTCCTTCAGCCCCTGCAACCCTCCTTATCTCTGTAACCTCCTTCAACCCCGTACAACCCTTCCTATTTCTGTAACCTCCTCCAGCCCCTGCAACCCTCCCTTTCTCTGTAACCTCCTCCAGCCCTTACAAACCTCCCTATCTCTGTAACCTCCTCTAGCCCCTACAAACCTCCCTATCTCTGTAACCTCCTCCAGCCCCTACAACCCTCCCAAATGCTGTAACCTCCTCCAGCTCCTACAACCCTCCCTATCTCTGCAACCTCCTCCAGCCCCTACAACCATCCCTATACGTAACCCCCTCCAGCCCCGACACCCTTACTATCTCTGTAACCTCCTCCAGCCCCTACAACCCTCCCTATCTCTGTAACCTCCTCCAGCCCCTTCAACCCTCCCAAATTCTGTAACCTCCTCCATCCCCTACAAACCTCCCTATCTCTGTAACCTCCTCCAGCACTACAAACCTCCCTAATCTCTGTAACCTCCTCCAGCCCCTAAAAACCTCCCTATCTCTGTAACCTCCTCCAGCCCCTACAAACCTCCCTATCTCTGTAACCTCCTCCAGCCCCTACCACCCTCCCTATCTCTATAACCTCCTCCAGCCCCAAACACCCTTACTATCTCTGTAACCTCCTCCAGCCCCTACAACCCTCCCTATCTCTGTAATCTCCTCCAGCCCCTACAAACCTCCCTATCTCTGTAACCTCCTCCAGCCCCTACAAACCTCCCTATCTCTGTAACCTCCTCCAGCCCCTACAACCCACCCAAATTCTGTAACCCCCTTCAGCCCCTGCAACCCTCCCTATCTCTGTAACCTCCTTCAACCCCGTACAACCCTTCCTGTTTCTGTAACCTCCTCCAGCCCCTGCAACCGTCCCTATCTCTGTAACCTCCTTCAACCCCAAACAAACCTCCCTTTCTCTGTAACCTCCTCCAGCCCTTACAAACCTCCCTATCTCTCTAACTTTCCTCCTAACCTCCTCCAGCCCCTACAACCCTCCCAAATTCTGTAACCTCCTTCAGCCCCTGCAACCCTCCTTATCTCTGTAACCTCCTTCAACACCGTGCAACCCTTCCTATTTCTGTAACGTCCTCCAGGCCCTGCAACCCTCCCTTTGTCTGTAACCTCCTCCAGCCCTTACAAACCTCCCTATCTCTGTAACCTCCTCTAGCCCCTACAAAACTCCCTATCTCTGTAACCTCCTCCAGCCCCTACAACCCTCCCAAATTCTGTAACCTCCTTCAGCCGCTGCAAGCCTCCCTATCTCTGTAACCTCCTCCAGCCCCTACAACCCTCCCTATCTCTGTAACCTCCTCCAGCCCCTACAACCCTCCCTATCTCTGTAACCTCCTCCAGCCCCCGACACCCCTCGCTATCTCGTAACCTCCTCCAGCCCCTACACCCCTCCCCATCTCTGTAACCTCCTCCAGCCCATACAATCCTCCCTATCTCTGTTACCTCCTCCAGCCCCTACACCCCTCCCCATCTCTGTAACCTCCTCCAGCCCATACAATCCTCCCTATCTCTGTTACCTCCTCCAGCCCCTACAACCCTCCCTATCTCTGCAACCTCCACCAGCCCCTACCA
>JANJGN010003953.1:0-38418 GCA_026770705.1 Isurus oxyrinchus
GAGGGAGCAGCACAGTGTTGGAGGGTCAGTACTGAGGGAATGCTGCACTGTCGGAGTGTCAGTACTGAGGGAGTGCTGCACTGTCTGATGGTCAGCACTGAGGGAGCACCGCGCTGTCAGAGAGTCAGTCTGAGGGATTGCCGCACTGTCAGAGGGTCAGTAATGAGGGAGTGCCACACTGTCGGAGATTCAGTACTGAGGGAGTGCCGCACAGTCGGAGGGTCAGTACTGAGGGAGTGCCGCACTGTCGGAGGGTCTGTACTGAGAGACAGCCGCGATGTCGGTGGATCAATAATAAGGGAGCGCCGCGCTGTCGGAGGGTCAGTACTGAGGGAGTGCTGCACTGTCGGAGGGTCAGTACTGAGGGAGTGCTGCACTGTCGGAGGGTCAGTCCTGAGGGAGCACCACACTGTCGGAGGGTCAGTACTGAGGGAGCACCGCACTGTCGGAGGGTCAGTAGTGAGGGAGAGCCACAATGTCAGGGGATGAATACTGAGAGCGGGCCGCACTGTCTGATGGTCAGTACTGAGGGAACGCCGCACTGTCGGAGGGTCAGTATTGTGGGAGCGCCGCACTGTTGAAGGGTCAGGACTGAGGGAGTGCCGCACTGTTGAAGGGTCAGGACTGAGGGAGTGCCGCACTGTTGAAGGGTCAGGTCTGAGGGAGTGCCGCACTGTCGAAGGGTCAGTACTGAGGGAGTGCCGCACTGTCGGAGGGTCAGTACTGAGGGAGTGCCGCACTGTCGGAGGGTCAGTACTGAGGGAGTGCCGCCCTGTCGGAGGGTCAGTACTGAGAGAGCGCCGCACTGTCGGAGGGTCAGTACTGAGGGAGTGCCGCACTGTCGGAGGGTCAGTACTGAGGGAGTGCCGCACTGTTGAAGGGTCAGGACTGAGGGAGCGCCGCACTGTCGGAGGGTCAGTACTGAGGGAGTGCCGCACTGTTGAAGGGTCAGGACTGAGGGAGCGCCGCCCTGTCGGAGGGTCAGTACTGAGGGAGTGCCGCCCTGTCGGAGGGTCAGTGCTGAGTGAGAGCCGCGCTGTCGGGGGGGTCAGTACTGATGGAATGCTGCACTGTTGAAGGGTCAGTACTGAGGGAGTGCCGCCCTGTCGGAGGGTCAGTAATGAGGGAGTGCTGCACTGTCGGAGGGTCAGTACTGAGGGAGAGCTGCATTGTCGGAGGGTCAGTACTGAGGGAGAGCAGCACTGTCAGAGTGTCAGTACTGATGGAATGCCGCACTGTTGAAGGGTCATTACTGAGGGAGTGTCACACTGTCGGAGGGTCAGTACTGAGGGAGAAGCACAGTGTTGGAGGGTCAGTACTGAGGGAATGCCGCACTGTCGGAGGGTCAGTACTGAGGGAGTGTCGCACTGTCGGAGTGTCAGCACTGAGGGAGCAGCACAGTGTTGGAGGGTCAGTACTGAGGGAATGCCACAATGTCGGAGGGTCAGAACTGAGGGAGTGTCACACTGTCGGAGTGTCAGTACTGAGGGAGTGCTGCTCTGTCGGAGGGTCAGTACTGAGGGAGCAGCGCAATGTCAGAGGGTCAGTACTGAGGGAGCACCGCATTGTTCGAGGGTCGGTACTGAGGGAGTGCCGCACTGTTGGAGGTTCAGTACTGAGGGAGCACCGCACTGTCAGGGGGTCGGTACTGAGGGAGATCCATACTTTCAGAGGTTCAGTACTGAGGGAGTGCCGCACTGTCGGAGGGTCAGTACTGAGGGAGTGCCACACTGTCGGAGGGTCAGTACTGAAGGAGTGCCGTACTGATGGAGGGTCCGCACTGGGGGAGTTCCACAATGTTGATGGTTAGTACTGAGGGAGTGCCGCACTGTCGGAGGGTCAGTACTGAGGGAACGCCGCACTGTCGGAGGGTCAGTCCTGAGGGAGTGCCGCACTGTCGGAGGGTCAGTACTAAGGCAGTGCCGCACTGTCGGAGTGTCAGCACTGAGGGAGCAGCACAGTGTTGGAGGGTCAGTACTGAGGGAATGCCGCACTGTCGGAGGGTCAGTACTGAGGGAATGCCGCACTGTCGGAGGGTCAGTACTGAGGGAGCACTGCGCTGTCTGATGGTCAGCACAGAGGGAGCACCGCGTTGTCAGGGGGTCAGTACTGAAGGAATGCCGGACTGTCGGATGTTCAGTACTGAGGGGTTGCCACACTGTCGGAGGGTCTGTACTGAGGGAGTGCCCCACTGTCGGAGGGTCAGTACTGAGAGAGAGCCGCAATGTCGGAGGATCAGTATTGAGGGAGTGCCCCACTGTCGGAGGGTCAGTACTGAGAGAGAGCCGCAATGTCGGAGGATCAGTACTGAGGGAGCGCCGCGCTGTCGGAGGGTCAGAACTGAGGGAGTGCTGCACTGTCGGAGGGTCAGTACTGAGGGAGTGCAACACTGTCAGGGGGTCAGTACAGAGGGAGTACCACAATGTCAGGGGGTCAGTACTGAGGGAGCGCCGCATTGTTCGAGGGTCGGTACTGAGGGAGTGCCGCACTGTTGGAGGTTCAGTACTGAGGGAGCACCGCACTGTCAGGGGGTCGGTACTGAGGGAGATCCATACTTTCAGAGGTTCAGTACTGAGGGAGTGCCGCACTGTCGGAGGGTCAGTACTGAGGGAGTGCCACACTGTCGGAGGGTCAGTACTGAGGGAGTGCCGTACTGATGGAGGGTCCGCACTGGGGGAGTTCCACAATGTTGATGGTTAGTACTGAGGGAGTGCCGCACTGTCGGAGGGTCAGTACTGAGGGAACGCCGCACTGTCGGAGGGTCAGTCCTGAGGGAGTGCCGCACTGTCGGAGGGTCAGTACTAAGGCAGTGCCGTACTGTCGGAGTGTCAGCACTGAGGGAGCACCACAGTGTCAGAGGGTCAGTATTGTGGGAGCGCCGCACTGTTGAAGGGTCAGGACTGAGGGAGCGCCGCACTGTCGGATGTTCAGTACTCGGATGTTCAGTACTGAGGGAGTGCCGCACTGTCGGAGGGTCAGTACTGAGGGAGTGCTGCACTGTCAAAGGGTCAGTACTGAGGGAGCGCCGCATTGTCGGATGTTCAATACGGAGGGAGTGCCGCACTGCTGAAGGGTCAGTACTGAGGGAGCAGGGCACTGTCAGAGGGTCTGTACTGAGGGAGTGCCACACTGTCAGAGGGTCAGTACTGAGGGAACGCTGCACTGTTAGAGGGTCAGTACTGATGGACTGCCGCACTGTCGGAGGTTCAGTACTGAGGGAGTGCCTCACAGTCGCAGGGTCAGTACTGAGGGAGTGCCGCACTGTCGGAGGGTCTGTACTGAGGGAGTGCCCCACTGTTGGAGGGTCAGTACTGAGAGACAGCCGTGATGTCGGTGGATCAGTACCGAGGGAGCGCCGCGCTGTCGGAGGGTCAGTACTGAGGGAGTGCTGCACTGTCAGAGGGTCAGTACTGAGGGAGCACCACACTGTCAGGGGGTCGGTACTGAGGGAGATCCATACTTTCGGAGGTTCAGTACTGAGGGAGTGCCGCACTGTCGGATGTTCAGTACTGAGGGAGTGCCACACTGTCGGAGGGTCAGTACTGAGGGAGTGCCGTACTGATGGAGGGTCCGCACTGGGGGAGTTCCACAATGTTGATGGTTAGTACTGAGGGAGTGCCGCACTGTCGGAGTGTCAGCACTGAGGGAGAAGCACAGTGTTGGAGGGTCAGTACTGAGGGAATGCCGCACTGTCGGAGGGTCAGTACTGAGGGAGTGCCGCACTGTCGGAGGGTCAGTACTGAGGGAGTGCCACACTGTCGGAGGGTCAGTACTGAGGGAGCACCGCACTGTCGGAGGGTCAGTACTGAGGGAGTGCCGCACTGTCGGAGGGTCAGTACTGAGGGAGCACTGCGCTGTCTGATGGTCTGCACAGAGGGAGCACCGCGTTGTCAGGGGGTCAGTACTGAAGGAGTGCCAGAATTTCGGAGGTTCAGTACTGAGGGAGTGCCACACTGTCGGAGGGTCAGTATGAGGGATATCCGCACTGTCAGAGGGTCAGTATTGAGGGAGTGCTGCACTATCGGAGGGTCAGTACTGAGGGAGCACACACTGTTGGAGGTTTAGTACTGAGGGAGTGCCACACTGTCGGAGGTTCAGTACTGAGGGAGTGCCGCACTGTCAGGGGGTCGGTACTCAGGGAGCGCCACACTTTCGGAGGTTCTGTACTGAGGGAGTGCCGCACTGTCGGAGATGCAGTCCTGAGGGAGCACCGCGCTGTCAGAGGGTCAGTACTGAGGAATGCCGCACTGTTGAAGGGTCATTACTGAGGGAGTGTCGCATTGTCGGAGTGTCAGCACTGAGGGAGAAGCACAGTGTTGGAGGGTCAGTACTGAGGGAATGCCGCACTGTCGGAGGGTCAGTACTGAGGGAGTGCTGCACTGTCGGAGGGTCAGTACTGAGGGAGTGTCGCACTGTCGGAGTGTCAGCACTGAGGGAGCAGCACAGTGTTGGAGGGTCAGTACTGAGGGAATGCTGCACTGTCGGAGTGTCAGTACTGAGGGAGTGCTGCACTGTCTGATGGTCAGCACTGAGGGAGCACCGCGCTGTCAGAGAGTCAGTCTGAGGGATTGCCGCACTGTCAGAGGGTCAGTAATGAGGGAGTGCCACATTGTCGGAGATTCAGTACTGAGGGAGTGCCGCACAGTCGGAGGGTCAGTACTGAGGGAGTGCCGCACTGTCGGAGGGTCTGTACTGAGGGAGTGCCCCACTGTCGGAGGGTCAGTAATGAGGGAGTGCCACACTGTCGGAGATTCAGTACTGAGGGAGTGCCGCACAGTCGGAGGGTCAGTACTGAGGGAGTGCCGCACTGTCGGAGGGTCTGTACTGAGAGACAGCCGCGATGTCGGTGGATCAATAATAAGGGAGCGCCGCGCTGTCGGAGGGTCAGTACTGAGGGAGTGCTGCACTGTCGGAAGGTCAGTACTGAGGGAGTGCTGCACTGTCGGAGGGTCAGTCCTGAGGGAGCACCACACTGTCGGAGGGTCAGTACTGAGGGAGCACCGCACTGTCGGAGGGTCAGTAGTGAGGGAGAGCCACAATGTCAGGGGATGAATACTGAGAGCGGGCCGCACTGTCTGATGGTCAGTACTGAGGGAACGCCGCACTGTCGGAGGGTCAGTATTGTGGGAGCGCCGCACTGTTGAAGGGTCAGGACTGAGGGAGTGCCGCACTGTTGAAGGGTCAGGACTGAGGGAGTGCCGCACTGTTGAAGGGTCAGGTCTGAGGGAGTGCCGCACTGTCGAAGGGTCAGTACTGAGGGAGTGCCGCACTGTCGGAGGGTCAGTACTGAGGGAGTGCCGCACTGTCGGAGGGTCAGTACTGAGGGAGTGCCGCCCTGTCGGAGGGTCAGTACTGAGAGAGCGCCGCACTGTCGGAGGGTCAGTACTGAGGGAGTGCCGCACTGTCGGAGGGTCAGTACTGAGGGAGTGCCGCACTGTTGAAGGGTCAGGACTGAGGGAGCGCCGCACTGTCGGAGGGTCAGTACTGAGGGAGTGCCGCACTGTTGAAGGGTCAGGACTGAGGGAGCGCCGCCCTGTCGGAGGGTCAGTACTGAGGGAGTGCCGCCCTGTCGGAGGGTCAGTGCTGAGTGAGAGCCGCGCTGTCGGGGGGTCAGTACTGATGGAATGCTGCACTGTTGAAGGGTCAGTACTGAGGGAGTGCCGCCCTGTCGGAGGGTCAGTACTGAGGGAGTGCTGCACTGTCGGAGGGTCAGTACTGAGGGAGAGCTGCATTGTCGGAGGGTCAGTACTGAGGGAGAGCAGCACTGTCAGAGTGTCAGTACTGATGGAATGCCGCACTGTTGAAGGGTCATTACTGAGGGAGTGTCACACTGTCGGAGGGTCAGTACTGAGGGAGAAGCACAGTGTTGGAGGGTCAGTACTGAGGGAATGCCGCACTGTCGGAGGGTCAGTACTGAGGGAGTGTCGCACTGTCGGAGTGTCAGCACTGAGGGAGCAGCACAGTGTTGGAGGGTCAGTACTGAGGGAATGCCACAATGTCGGAGGGTCAGAACTGAGGGAGTGTCACACTGTCGGAGTGTCAGTACTGAGGGAGTGCTGCTCTGTCGGAGGGTCAGTACTGAGGGAGCAGCGCAATGTCAGAGGGTCAGTACTGAGGGAGCACCGCATTGTTCGAGGGTCGGTACTGAGGGAGTGCCGCACTGTTGGAGGTTCAGTACTGAGGGAGCACCGCACTGTCAGGGGGTCGGTACTGAGGGAGATCCATACTTTCAGAGGTTCAGTACTGAGGGAGTGCCGCACTGTCGGAGGGTCAGTACTGAGGGAGTGCCACACTGTCGGAGGGTCAGTACTGAAGGAGTGCCGTACTGATGGAGGGTCCGCACTGGGGGAGTTCCACAATGTTGATGGTTAGTACTGAGGGAGTGCCGCACTGTCGGAGGGTCAGTACTGAGGGAACGCCGCACTGTCGGAGGGTCAGTCCTGAGGGAGTGCCGCACTGTCGGAGGGTCAGTACTGAGGGAGTGCTGCACTGTCAAAGGGTCAGTACTGAGGGAGCGCCGCATTGTCGGATGTTCAATACGGAGGGAGTGCCGCACTGCCGAAGGGTCAGTACTGAGGGAGCAGGGCACTGTCAGAGGGTCTGTACTGAGGGAGTGCCACACTGTCAGAGGGTCAGTACTGAGGGAACGCTGCACTGTTAGAGGGTCAGTACTGATGGACTGCCGCACTGTCGGAGGTTCAGTACTGAGGGAGTGCCTCACAGTCGCAGGGTCAGTACTGAGGGAGTGCCGCACTGTCGGAGGGTCTGTACTGAGGGAGTGCCCCACTGTTGGAGGGTCAGTACTGAGAGACAGCCGTGATGTCGGTGGATCAGTACCGAGGGAGCGCCGCGCTGTCGGAGGGTCAGTACTGAGGGAGTGCTGCACTGTCAGAGGGTCAGTACTGAGGGAGCACCACACTGTCAGGGGGGTCGGTACTGAGGGAGATCCATACTTTCGGAGGTTCAGTACTGAGGGAGTGCCGCACTGTCGGAGGTTCAGTACTGAGGGAGTGCCACACTGTCGGAGGGTCAGTACTGAGGGAGTGCCGTACTGATGGAGGGTCCGCACTGGGGGAGTTCCACAATGTTGATGGTTAGTACTGAGGGAGTGCCGCACTGTCGGAGTGTCAGCACTGAGGGAGCAGCACAGTGTTGGAGGGTCAGTACTGAGGGAATGCCGCACTGTCGGAGGGTCAGTACTGAGGGAGTGCCGCACTGTCGGAGGGTCAGTACTGAGGGAGTGCCACACTGTCGGAGGGTCAGTACTGAGGGAGCACCGCACTGTCGGAGGGTCAGTACTGAGGGAGTGCCGCACTGTCGGAGGGTCAGTACTGAGGGAGCACTGCGCTGTCTGATGGTCTGCACAGAGGGAGCACCGCGTTGTCAGGGGGTCAGTACTGAAGGAGTGCCAGAATTTCGGAGGTTCAGTACTGAGGGAGTGCCACACTGTCGGAGGGTCAGTATGAGGGATATCCGCACTGTCAGAGGGTCAGTATTGAGGGAGTGCTGCACTATCGGAGGGTCAGTACTGAGGGAGCACACACTGTTGGAGGTTTAGTACTGAGGGAGTGCCACACTGTCGGAGGTTCAGTACTGAGGGAGTGCCGCACTGTCAGGGGGTCGGTACTCAGGGAGCGCCACACTTTCGGAGGTTCTGTACTGAGGGAGTGCCGCACTGTCGGAGATGCAGTCCTGAGGGAGCACCGCGCTGTCAGAGGGTCAGTACTGAGGAATGCCGCACTGTTGAAGGGTCATTACTGAGGGAGTGTCGCATTGTCGGAGTGTCAGCACTGAGGGAGAAGCACAGTGTTGGAGGGTCAGTACTGAGGGAATGCCGCACTGTCGGAGGGTCAGTACTGAGGGAGTGCTGCACTGTCGGAGGATCAGTACTGAGGGAGTGTCGCACTGTCGGAGTGTCAGCACTGAGGGAGCAGCACAGTGTTGGAGGGTCAGTACTGAGGGAATGCTGCACTGTCGGAGTGTCAGTACTGAGGGAGTGCTGCACTGTCTGATGGTCAGCACTGAGGGAGCACCGCGCTGTCAGAGAGTCAGTCTGAGGGATTGCCGCACTGTCAGAGGGTCAGTAATGAGGGAGTGCCACACTGTCGGAGATTCAGTACTGAGGGAGTGCCGCACAGTCGGAGGGTCAGTACTGAGGGAGTGCCGCACTGTCGGAGGGTCTGTACTGAGAGACAGCCGCGATGTCGGTGGATCAATAATAAGGGAGCGCCGCGCTGTCGGAGGGTCAGTACTGAGGGAGTGCTGCACTGTCGGAGGGTCAGTACTGAGGGAGTGCTGCACTGTCGGAGGGTCAGTCCTGAGGGAGCACCACACTGTCGGAGGGTCAGTACTGAGGGAGCAACGCACTGTCGGAGGGTCAGTAGTGAGGGAGAGCCACAATGTCAGGGGATGAATACTGAGAGCGGGCCGCACTGTCTGATGGTCAGTACTGAGGGAACGCCGCACTGTCGGAGGGTCAGTATTGTGGGAGCGCCGCACTGTTGAAGGGTCAGGACTGAGGGAGTGCCGCACTGTTGAAGGGTCAGGACTGAGGGAGTGCCGCACTGTTGAAGGGTCAGGTCTGAGGGAGTGCCGCACTGTCGAAGGGTCAGTACTGAGGGAGTGCCGCACTGTCGGAGGGTCAGTACTGAGGGAGTGCCGCACTGTCGGAGGGTCAGTACTGAGGGAGTGCCGCCCTGTCGGAGGGTCAGTACTGAGAGAGCGCCGCACTGTCGGAGGGTCAGTACTGAGGGAGTGCCGCACTGTCGGAGGGTCAGTACTGAGGGAGTGCCGCACTGTTGAAGGGTCAGGACTGAGGGAGCGCCGCACTGTCGGAGGGTCAGTACTGAGGGAGTGCCGCACTGTTGAAGGGTCAGGACTGAGGGAGCGCCGCCCTGTCGGAGGGTCAGTACTGAGGGAGTGCCGCCCTGTCGGAGGGTCAGTGCTGAGTGAGAGCCGCGCTGTCGGGGGGTCAGTACTGATGGAATGCTGCACTGTTGAAGGGTCAGTACTGAGGGAGTGCCGCCCTGTCGGAGGGTCAGTACTGAGGGAGTGCTGCACTGTCGGAGGGTCAGTACTGAGGGAGAGCTGCATTGTCGGAGGGTCAGTACTGAGGGAGAGCAGCACTGTCAGAGTGTCAGTACTGATGGAATGCCGCACTGTTGAAGGGTCATTACTGAGGGAGTGTCACACTGTCGGAGGGTCAGTACTGAGGGAGAAGCACAGTGTTGGAGGGTCAGTACTGAGGGAATGCCGCACTGTCGGAGGGTCAGTACTGAGGGAGTGTCGCACTGTCGGAGTGTCAGCACTGAGGGAGCAGCACAGTGTTGGAGGGTCAGTACTGAGGGAATGCCACAATGTCGGAGGGTCAGAACTGAGGGAGTGTCACACTGTCGGAGTGTCAGTACTGAGGGAGTGCTGCTCTGTCGGAGGGTCAGTACTGAGGGAGCAGCGCAATGTCAGAGGGTCAGTACTGAGGGAGCACCGCATTGTTCGAGGGTCGGTACTGAGGGAGTGCCGCACTGTTGGAGGTTCAGTACTGAGGGAGCACCGCACTGTCAGGGGGTCGGTACTGAGGGAGATCCATACTTTCAGAGGTTCAGTACTGAGGGAGTGCCGCACTGTCGGAGGGTCAGTACTGAGGGAGTGCCACACTGTCGGAGGGTCAGTACTGAGGGAATGCCGTACTGATGGAGGGTCCGCACTGGGGGAGTTCCACAATGTTGATGGTTAGTACTGAGGGAGTGCCGCACTGTCGGAGGGTCAGTACTGAGGGAACGCCGCACTGTCGGAGGGTCAGTCCTGAGGGAGTGCCGCACTGTCGGAGGGTCAGTACTAAGGCAGTGCCGCACTGTCGGAGTGTCAGCACTGAGGGAGTGTCACACTGTCGGAGGGTCAGTACTGAGGGAGTGCCGTACTGATGGAGGGTCCGCACTGGGGGAGTTCCACAATGTTGATGGTTAGTACTGAGGGAGTGCCGCACTGTCGGAGTGTCAGCACTGAGGGAGAAGCACAGTGTTGGAGGGTCAGTACTGAGGGAATGCCGCACTGTCGGAGGGTCAGTACTGAGGGAGTGCCGCACTGTCGGAGGGTCAGTACTGAGGGAGTGCCACACTGTCGGAGGGTCAGTACTGAGGGAGCACCGCACTGTCGGAGGGTCAGTACTGAGGGAGTGCCGCACTGTCGGAGGGTCAGTACTGAGGGAGCACTGCGCTGTCTGATGGTCTGCACAGAGGGAGCACCGCGTTGTCAGGGGGTCAGTACTGAAGGAGTGCCAGAATTTCGGAGGTTCAGTACTGAGGGAGTGCCACACTGTCGGAGGGTCAGTATGAGGGATATCCGCACTGTCAGAGGGTCAGTATTGAGGGAGTGCTGCACTATCGGAGGGTCAGTACTGAGGGAGCACACACTGTTGGAGGTTTAGTACTGAGGGAGTGCCACACTGTCGGAGGTTCAGTACTGAGGGAGTGCCGCACTGTCAGGGGGGTCGGTACTCAGGGAGCGCCACACTTTCGGAGGTTCTGTACTGAGGGAGTGCCGCACTGTCGGAGATGCAGTCCTGAGGGAGCACCGCGCTGTCAGAGGGTCAGTACTGAGGAATGCCGCACTGTTGAAGGGTCATTACTGAGGGAGTGTCGCATTGTCGGAGTGTCAGCACTGAGGGAGAAGCACAGTGTTGGAGGGTCAGTACTGAGGGAATGCCGCACTGTCGGAGGGTCAGTACTGAGGGAGTGCTGCACTGTCGGAGGGTCAGTACTGAGGGAGTGTCGCACTGTCGGAGTGTCAGCACTGAGGGAGCAGCACAGTGTTGGAGGGTCAGTACTGAGGGAATGCTGCACTGTCGGAGTGTCAGTACTGAGGGAGTGCTGCACTGTCTGATGGTCAGCACTGAGGGAGCACCGCGCTGTCAGAGAGTCAGTCTGAGGGATTGCCGCACTGTCAGAGGGTCAGTAATGAGGGAGTGCCACACTGTCGGAGATTCAGTACTGAGGGAGTGCCGCACAGTCGGAGGGTCAGTACTGAGGGAGTGCCGCACTGTCGGAGGGTCTGTACTGAGAGACAGCCGCGATGTCGGTGGATCAATAATAAGGGAGCGCCGCGCTGTCGGAGGGTCAGTACTGAGGGAGTGCTGCACTGTCGGAGGGTCAGTACTGAGGGAGTGCTGCACTGTCGGAGGGTCAGTCCTGAGGGAGCACCACACTGTCGGAGGGTCAGTACTGAGGGAGCACCGCACTGTCGGAGGGTCAGTAGTGAGGGAGAGCCACAATGTCAGGGGATGAATACTGAGAGCGGGCCGCACTGTCTGATGGTCAGTACTGAGGGAACGCCGCACTGTCGGAGGGTCAGTATTGTGGGAGCGCCGCACTGTTGAAGGGTCAGGACTGAGGGAGTGCCGCACTGTTGAAGGGTCAGGACTGAGGGAGTGCCGCACTGTTGAAGGGTCAGGTCTGAGGGAGTGCCGCACTGTCGAAGGGTCAGTACTGAGGGAGTGCCGCACTGTCGGAGGGTCAGTACTGAGGGAGTGCCGCACTGTCGGAGGGTCAGTACTGAGGGAGTGCCGCCCTGTCGGAGGGTCAGTACTGAGAGAGCGCCGCACTGTCGGAGGGTCAGTACTGAGGGAGTGCCGCACTGTCGGAGGGTCAGTACTGAGGGAGTGCCGCACTGTTGAAGGGTCAGGACTGAGGGAGCGCCGCACTGTCGGAGGGTCAGTACTGAGGGAGTGCCGCACTGTTGAAGGGTCAGGACTGAGGGAGCGCCGCCCTGTCGGAGGGTCAGTACTGAGGGAGTGCCGCCCTGTCGGAGGGTCAGTGCTGAGTGAGAGCCGCGCTGTCGGGGGGTCAGTACTGATGGAATGCTGCACTGTTGAAGGGTCAGTACTGAGGGAGTGCCGCCCTGTCGGAGGGTCAGTAATGAGGGAGTGCTGCACTGTCGGAGGGTCAGTACTGAGGGAGAGCTGCATTGTCGGAGGGTCAGTACTGAGGGAGAGCAGCACTGTCAGAGTGTCAGTACTGATGGAATGCCGCACTGTTGAAGGGTCATTACTGAGGGAGTGTCACACTGTCGGAGGGTCAGTACTGAGGGAGAAGCACAGTGTTGGAGGGTCAGTACTGAGGGAATGCCGCACTGTCGGAGGGTCAGTACTGAGGGAGTGTCGCACTGTCGGAGTGTCAGCACTGAGGGAGCAGCACAGTGTTGGAGGGTCAGTACTGAGGGAATGCCACAATGTCGGAGGGTCAGAACTGAGGGAGTGTCACACTGTCGGAGTGTCAGTACTGAGGGAGTGCTGCTCTGTCGGAGGGTCAGTACTGAGGGAGCAGCGCAATGTCAGAGGGTCAGTACTGAGGGAGCACCGCATTGTTCGAGGGTCGGTACTGAGGGAGTGCCGCACTGTTGGAGGTTCAGTACTGAGGGAGCACCGCACTGTCAGGGGGTCGGTACTGAGGGAGATCCATACTTTCAGAGGTTCAGTACTGAGGGAGTGCCGCACTGTCGGAGGGTCAGTACTGAGGGAGTGCCACACTGTCGGAGGGTCAGTACTGAAGGAGTGCCGTACTGATGGAGGGTCCGCACTGGGGGAGTTCCACAATGTTGATGGTTAGTACTGAGGGAGTGCCGCACTGTCGGAGGGTCAGTACTGAGGGAACGCCGCACTGTCGGAGGGTCAGTCCTGAGGGAGTGCCGCACTGTCGGAGGGTCAGTACTAAGGCAGTGCCGCACTGTCGGAGTGTCAGCACTGAGGGAGCACCACAGTGTCAGAGGGTCAGTATTGTGGGAGCGCCGCACTGTTGAAGGGTCAGGACTGAGGGAGCGCCGCACTGTCGGATGTTCAGTACTGAGGGAGCGCCGCATTGTCGGATGTTCAATACGGAGGGAGTGCCGCACTGCTGAAGGGTCAGTACTGAGGGAGCACCGCACTGTCAGAGGGTCTGTACTGAGGGAGTGCCACACTGTCAGAGGGTCAGTACTGAGGGAACGCTGCACTGTTAGAGGGTCAGTACTGATGGACTGCCGCACTGTCGGAGGTTCAGTACTGAGGGAGTGCCTCACAGTCGCAGGGTCAGAACTGAGGGAGTGCCGCACTGTCGGAGGGTCTGTACTGAGGGAGTGCCCCACTGTTGGAGGGTCAGTACTGAGAGACAGCCGCGATGTCGGTGGATCAGTACCGAGGGAGCGCCGCGCTGTCGGAGGGTCAGTACTGAGGGAGTGCTGCACTGTCAGAGGGTCAGTACTGAGGGAGCACCACACTGTCAGGGGGTCGGTACTGAGGGAGATCCATACTTTCGGAGGTTCAGTACTGAGGGAGTGCCGCACTGTCGGAGGTTCAGTACTGAGGGAGTGCCACACTGTCGGAGGGTCAGTACTGAGGGAGTGCCGTACTGATGGAGGGTCCGCACTGGGGGAGTTCCACAATGTTGATGGTTAGTACTGAGGGAGTGCCGCACTGTCGGAGTGTCAGCACTGAGGGAGAAGCACAGTGTTGGAGGGTCAGTACTGATGGAATGCCGCACTGTCGGAGGGTCAGTACTGAGGGAGTGCTGCACTGTCGGAGGGTCAGTACTGAGGGAGTGCTGCACTGTCGGAGGGTCAGTACTGAGGGAGTGCTGCACTGTCGGAGGGTCATTACTGAGGGAGTGTCACACTGTCGGAGGGTCAGTACTGAGGGAGAAGCACAGTGTTGGAGGGTCAGTACTGAGGGAATGCCGCACTGTCGGAGGGACAGTACTGAGGGAGTGCTGCACTGTCGGAGGGTCAGTACTGAGGGAGTGTCGCACTGTCGGAGTGTCAGCACTGAGGGAGCAGCACAGTGTTGGAGGGTCAGTACTGAGGGAATGCTGCACTGTCGGAGTGTCAGTACTGAGGGAGTGCTGCACTGTCGGAGGGTCAGGACTGAGGGAATGTCACACTGTCGGAGTGTCAGCACTGAGGGAGCAGCACAGTGTTGGAGGGTCATTACTGAGGGAATGCCGCACTGTCGGAGGGTCAGTACTGAGGGAGCACCGCGCTGTCGGAGGGTCAGTACTGAGGGGGCGCCGCACTGTCGGAGGGTCAGTACTGAGGGAGAGCCGCACTGTCGGAGGGTCAGTACTGAGGGAGTGCCGCACTGTCGGAGGGTCAGCACTGAGGGTGCAGCACAGTGTTGGAGGGTCAGTACTGAGGGAATGCCGCACTGTCGGAGGGTCAGTACTGAGGGAGTGCCGCACTGTCGGAGGGTCAGTACTGAGGAAGTGCCACACTGTCGGAGGGTCAGTACTGAGGGAGCACTGCGCTGTCTGATGGTCAGCACAGAGGGAGCACCGCGTTGTCAGGGGGGTCAGTACTGAAGGAGTGCCAGAATTTCGGAGGTTCAGTACTGAGGGAGTGCCACACTGTCGGAGGTTCAGTACTGAGGGAGTGCCGCACTGTCAGGGGGTCGGTACTCAGGGAGCGCCACACTTTCGGAGGTTCTGTACTGAGGGAGTGCCGCACTGTCGGAGATTCAGTCCTGAGGGAGCACCGCGCTGTCAGAGGGTCAGTACTGATGGAATGCCGCACTGTTGAAGGGTCATTACTGAGGGAGTGTCGCATTGTCGGAGTGTCAGCACTGAGGGAGAAGCACAGTGTTGGAGGGTCAGTACTGAGGGAATGCCGCACTGTCGGAGGGTCAGTACTGAGGGAGTGCTGCACTGTCGGAGGGTCAGTACTGAGGGAGTGTCGCACTGTCGGAGTGTCAGCACTGAGGGAGCAGCACAGTGTTGGAGGGTCAGTACTGAGGGAATGCTGCACTGTCGGAGTGTCAGTACTGAGAGAGTGCTGCACTGTTGGAGGGTCAGGACTGAGGGAGTGTCACTCTGTCGGAGTGTCAGCACTGAGGGAGCAGCACAGTGTTGGAGGGTCAGTACTGAGGGAATGCCGCACTGTCGGAGGATCAGTACTGAGGGAGCACCGCGCTGTCTGATGGTCAGCACTGAGGGAGCACCGCGCTGTCAGAGGGTCAGTCTGAGGGATTGCCGCACTGTCAGAGGGTCAGTAATGAGGGAGTGCCACACTGTCGGAGATTCAGTACTGAGGGAGTGCCGCACAGTCGGAGGGTCAGTACTGAGGGAGTGCCGCACTGTCGGAGGGTCTGTACTGAGAGACAGCCGCGATGTCGGTGGATCAATAATAAGGGAGCGCCGCGCTGTCGGAGGGTCAGTACTGAGGGAGTGCTGCACTGTCGGAGGGTCAGTACTGAGGGAGTGCTGCACTGTCGGAGGGTCAGTCCTGAGGGAGCACCACACTGTCGGAGGGTCAGTACTGAGGGAGCACCGCACTGTCGGAGGGTCAGTAGTGAGGGAGAGCCACAATGTCAGGGGATGAATACTGAGAGCGGGCCGCACTTTCTGATGGTCAGTACTGAGGGAACGCCGCACTGTCGGAGGGTCAGTATTGTGGGAGCGCCGCACTGTTGAAGGGTCAGGACTGAGGGAGTGCCGCACTGTTGAAGGGTCAGGACTGAGGGAGTGCCGCACTGTTGAAGGGTCAGGTCTGAGGGAGTGCCGCACTGTCGAAGGGTCAGTACTGAGGGAGTGCCGCACTGTCGGAGGGTCAGTACTGAGGGAGTGCCGCACTGTCGGAGGGTCAGTACTGAGGGAGTGCCGCCCTGTCGGAGGGTCAGTACTGAGAGAGCGCCCCACTGTCGGAGGGTCAGTACTGAGGGAGTGCCGCACTGTCGGAGGGTCAGTACTGAGGGAGTGCCGCACTGTGGAAGGGTCAGGACTGAGGGAGCGCCGCACTGTCGGAGGGTCAGTACTGAGGGAGTGCCGCACTGTTGAAGGGTCAGGACTGAGGGAGTGCCGCCCTGTCGGAGGGTCAGTACTGAGGGAGTGCCGCCCTGTCGGAGGGTCAGTGCTGAGTGAGAGCCGCGCTGTCGGGGGGTCAGTACTGATGGAATGCTGCACTGTTGAAGGGTCAGTACTGAGGGAGTGCCGCCCTGTCGGAGGGTCAGTACTGAGGGAGTGCTGCACTGTCGGAGGGTCAGTACTGAGGGAGAGCTGCATTGTCGGAGGGTCAGTACTGAGGGAGAGCAGCACTGTCAGAGTGTCAGTACTGATGGAATGCCGCACTGTTGAAGGGTCATTACTGAGGGAGTGTCGCACTGTCGGAGGGTCAGTACTGAGGGAGAAGCACAGTGTTGGAGGGTCAGTACTGAGGGAATGCCGCACTGTCGGAGGGTCAGTACTGAGGGAGTGCTGCACTGTCGGAGGGTCAGTACTGAGGGAGCAGCACAGTGTTGGAGGGTCAGTACTGAGGGAATGCCGCAATGTCGGAGGGTCAGGACTGAGGGAGTGTCACACTGTCGGAGTGTCAGTACTGAGGGAGTGCTGCTCTGTCGGAGGGTCAGTACTGAGGGAGTGCTGCACTGTCGGAGGGTCAGCACTGAGGGAGCAGCACAGTGTTGGAGGGTCAGTACTGTGGGAATGCCGCACTGTCGGAGGGTCAGTACTGAGGGAATGCCGCACTGTCGGAGGGTCAGTACTGAGGGAGCACTGCGCTGTCTGATGGTCAGCACAGAGGGAGCACCGCGTTGTCAGGGGGTCAGTACTGAAGGAATGCCGGACTGTCGGATGTTCAGTACTGAGGGAGTGCCCCACTGTCGGAGGGTCAGTACTGAGAGAGAGCCGCAATGTCGGAGGATCAGTACTGAGGGAGCGCCGCGCTGTCGGAGGGTCAGAACTGAGGGAGTGCTGCACTGTCGGAGGGTCAGTACTGAGGGAGTGCCACACTGTCAGGGGGTCAGTACTGAGGGAGTACCACAATGTCAGGGGGTCAGTACTGAGGGAGCGCCACACTGTCGGAGGTTCAGTACTGAGGGAGTGCCGCACTGTCGGAGGGACAGTACTGAGGGAGTGCCGCACTGTCGGAGGGTCAGTACTGAGGGAGCAGCGCAATGTCAGAGGGTCAGTACTGAGGGAGCACTGCATTGTTCGTGGGTCGGTACTGAGGGAGTGCCGCACAGTTGGAGGTTCAGTACTGAGGGAGCACCACACTGTCAGGGGGTCGGTACTGAGGGAGATCCATACTTTCAGAGGTTCAGTACTGAGGGAGTGCCGCACTGTCGGAGGGTCAGTACTGAGGGAGTGCCACACTGTCGGAGGGTCAGTACTGAGGGAGTGCCGTACTGATGGAGGGTCCGCACTGGGGGAGTTCCACAATGTTGATGGTTAGTACTGAGGGAGTGCCGCACTGTCGGAGGGTCAGTACTGAGGGAACGCCGCACTGTCGGAGGGTCAGTCCTGAGGGAGTGCCGCACTGTCGGAGGGTCAGTACTAAGGCAGTGCCGCACTGTCGGAGTGTCAGCACTGAGGGAGCACCACAGTGTCAGAGGGTCAGTATTGTGGGAGCGCCGCACTGTTGAAGGGTCAGGACTGAGGGAGCGCCGCACTGTCGGATGTTCAGTACTGAGGGAGTGCCGCACTGTCGGAGGGTCAGTACTGAGGGAGTGCTGCACTGTCAAAGGGTCAGTACTGAGGGAGCGCCGCATTGTCGGATGTTCAATACGGAGGGAGTGCTGCACTGCTGAAGGGTCAGTACTGAGGGAGCACCGCACTGTCAGAGGGTCTGTACTGAGGGAGTGCCACACTGTCAGAGGGTCAGTACTGAGGGAACGCTGCACTGTTAGAGGGTCAGTACTGATGGACTGCCGCACTGTCGGAGGTTCAGTACTGAGGGAGTGCCATACTGTCAGAGATTCAGTACTGAGGGAGTGCCTCACAGTCGCAGGGTCAGTACTGAGGGAGTGCCCCACTGTCGGAGGGTCAGTACTGAGAGAGAGCCGCAATGTCGGAGGATCACTATTGAGGGAGTGCCCCACTGTCGGAGGGTCAGTACTGAGAGACAGCCGCGATGTCAGTGGATCAGTACCGAGGGAGCGCCGCGCTGTCGGAGGGTCAGTACTGAGGGAGTGCTGCACTGTCAGAGGGTCAGTACTGAGGGAGCACCACACTGTCAGGGGGTCGGTACTGAGGGAGATCCATACTTTCGGAGGTTCAGTACTGAGGGAGTGCCGCACTATCGGAGGTTCAGTACTGAGGGAGTGCCACACTGTCGGAGGGTCAGTACTGAGGGAGTGCCGTACTGATGGAGGGTCCGCACTGGGGGAGTTCCACAATGTTGATGGTTAGTACTGAGGGAGTGCCGCACTGTCGGAGTGTCAGCACTGAGGGAGAAGCACAGTGTTGGAGGGTCAGTACTGAGGGAATGCCGCACTGTCGGAGGGTCAGTACTGAGGGAGTGCTGCACTGTCGGAGGGTCAGTACTGAGGGAGTGCTGCACTGTCGGAGGGTCAGTACTGAGGGAGTGTCGCACTGTCGGAGTGTCAGCCCTGAGGGAGCAGCACAGTGTTGGAGGGTCAGTACTGAGGGAATGCTGCACTGTCGGAGTGTCAGTACTGAGGGAGTGCTGCACTGTCGGAGGGTCAGGACTGAGGGAGTGTCACACTGTCGGAGTGTCAGCACTGAGGGAGCAGCACAGTGTTGGAGGGTCAGTACTGAGGGAATGCCGCACTGTCGGAGGATCAGTACAGAGGGAGCACCGCGCTGTCTGATGGTCAGCACTGAGGGAGCACCGCGCTGTCAGAAGGTCAGTCTGAGGGATTGCCGCACTGTCAGAGGGTCAGTAATGAGGGAGTGCCACACTGTCGGAGATTCAGTACTGAGGGAGTGCCACACTGTCGGAGATTCAGTACTGAGGGAGTGCCGCACAGTCGGAGGGTCAGTACTGAGGGAGTGCCGCACTGTCGGAGGGTCTGTACTGAGAGACAGCCGCGATGTCGGTGGATCAATAATAAGGGAGCGCCGCGCTGTCGGAGGGTCAGTACTGAGGGAGTGCTGCACTGTCGGAGCGTCAGTACTGAGGGAGTGCTGCACTGTCGGAGGGTCAGTCCTGAGGGAGCACCACACTGTCGGAGGGTCAGTACTGAGGGAGCACCGCACTGTCGGAGGGTCAGTAGTGAGGGAGAGCCACAATGTCAGGGGATGAATACTGAGAGCGGGCCGCACTGTCTGATGGTCAGTACTGAGGGAACGCCGCACTGTCGGAGGGTCAGTATTGTGGGAGCGCCGCACTGTTGAAGGGTCAGGACTGAGGGAGTGCCGCACTGTTGAAGGGTCAGGACTGAGGGAGTGCCGCACTGTTGAAGGGTCAGGTCTGAGGGAGTGCCGCACTGTCGAAGGGTCAGTACTGAGGGAGTGCTGCACTGTCGGAGGGTCAGCACTGAGGGAGCAGCACAGTGTTGGAGGGTCAGTACTGAGGGAATGCTGCACTGTCGGAGGGTCAGTACTGAGGGAATGCCGCACTGTCGGAGGGTCAGTACTGAGGGAGCACTGCGCTGTCTGATGGTCAGCACAGAGGGAGCACCGCGTTGTCAGGGGGTCAGTACTGAAGGAATGCCGGACTGTCGGATGTTCAGTACTGAGGGAGTGCCGCACTGTCGGAGGGTCTGTACTGAGGGAGTGCCCCACTGTCGGAGGGTCAGTACTGAGAGAGAGCCGCAATGTCGGAGGATCAGTATTGAGGGAGTGCCCCACTGTCGGAGGGTCAGTACTGAGAGAGAGCCGCAATGTCGGAGGATCAGTACTGAGGGAGCGCCGCGCTGTCGGAGGGTCAGAACTGAGGGAGTGCTGCACTGTCAAAGGGTCAGTACTGAGGGAGCGCCGCATTGTCGGATGTTCAATACGGAGGGAGTGCCGCACTGCTGAAGGGTCAGTACTGAGGGAGCACCGCACTGTCAGAGGGTCTGTACTGAGGGAGTGCCACACTGTCAGAGGGTCAGTACTGAGGGAACGCTGCACTGTTAGAGGGTCAGTACTGATGGACTGCCGCACTGTCGGAGGTTCAGTACTGAGGGAGTGCCATACTGTCAGAGATTCAGTACTGAGGGAGTGCCTCACAGTCGCAGGGTCAGTACTGAGGGAGTGCCGCACTGTCGGAGGGTCTGTACTGAGGGAGTGCCCCACTGTCGGAGGGTCAGTACTGAGAGACAGCCGCGATGTCAGTGGATCAGTACCGAGGGAGCGCCGCGCTGTCGGAGGGTCAGTACTGAGGGAGTGCTGCACTGTCAGAGGGTCAGTACTGAGGGAGCACCACACTGTAGGGGGTCGGTACTGAGGGAGATCCATACTTTCGGAGGTTCAGTACTGAGGGAGTGCGGCACTGTCGGAGGTTCAGTAATGAGGGAGTGCCCCACTGTCGGAGGGTCAGTACTGAGAGAGAGCCGCAATGTCGGAGGATCAGTATTGAGGGAGAGCCCCACTGTCGGAGGGTCAGTACTGAGAGAGAGCCGCAATGTCGGAGGATCAGTACTGAGGGACCGCCGCGCTGTCGGAGGGTCAGAACTGAGGGAGTGCTGCACTGTCAAAGGGTCAGTACTGAGGGAGCGCCGCATTGTCGGATGTTCAATACGGAGGGAGTGCCGCACTGCTGAAGGGTCAGTACTGAGGGAGCACCGCACTGTCAGAGGGTCTGTACTGAGGGAGTGCCACACTGTCAGAGGGTCAGTACTGAGGGAACGCTGCACTGTTAGAGGGTCAGTACTGATGGACTGCCGCACTGTCGGAGGTTCAGTACTGAGGGAGTGCCATACTGTCAGAGATTCAGTACTGAGGGAGTGCCTCACAGTCGCAGGGTCAGTACTGAGGGAGTGCCGCACTGTCGGAGGGTCTGTACTGAGGGAGTGCCCCACTGTCGGAGGGTCAGTACTGAGAGACAGCCGCGATGTCAGTGGATCAGTACCGAGGGAGCGCCGCGCTGTCGGAGGGTCAGTACTGAGGGAGTGCTGCACTGTCAGAGGGTCAGTACTGAGGGAGCACCACACTGTCAGGGGGTCGGTACTGAGGGAGATCCATACTTTCGGAGGTTCAGTACTGAGGGAGTGCCGCACTGTCGGAGGTTCAGTACTGAGGGAGTGCCACACTGTCGGAGGGTCAGTACTGAGGGAGTGCCGTACTGATGGAGGGTCCGCACTGGGGGAGTTCCACAATGTTGATGGTTAGTACTGAGGGAGTGCCGCACTGTCGGAGGGTCAGAACTGAGGGAGCACTGCGCTGTCTGATGGTCAGCACAGAGGGAGCACCGCGTTGTCAGGGGTTCAGTACTGAAGGAGTGCCATAATTTCGGAGGTTCAGTACTGAGGGAGTGCCACACTGTCGGAGGGTCAGTCTGAGAGATTTCCGCACTGTCGGACGTTCAGTACTGAGGGAGTGCCGCACTGTCAGGGGGTCGGTACTGAGGGAACGCCGCACTGTGGGAGGGTCAGTATTGTGGGAGCGCCGCACTGTTGAAGGGTCAGTACTGAGGGAGTGCCAACCTGTTGGAGGGTCAGTACTGAGAGAGAGCCGCGCTGTCGGGGGGTCAGTACTAAGGGTGTGCTGCACTGTCAGAGTGTCAGTACTGATGGAATGCCGTACTGTTGAAGGGTCAGTACTGAGGGAGTGCCGCACTGTCGGAGGGTCAGTACTGAGGGAGTGCTGCACTGTCGGAGGGTCAGTCCTGAGGGAGCACCGCACTGTCGGAGGGTTGGTAGTGAGGGAGTGCCACAATGTCAGGGGATGAATACTGAGAGCAGGCCGCACTGTCTGCTGGTCAGTACTGAGGGAACGCCGCACTGTCGGAGGGTCAGTATTGTGGGAGCGCCGCACTGTTGAAGGGTCAGGACTGAGGGAATGCCGCACTGTCGGAGGGTCAGTACTGAGGGAGTGCTGCACTGTCGGAGGGTCAGTACTGAGGGAGTGTCGCAATGTCGGATGGTCAGTACTGAGGGAATGCCGCACTTTCGGAGGGTCAGTACTGAGGGAATGCCGCACTGTTGGAGGGTCAGTACCGAGGGAGTGCAGCGCTGTCGGAGGGTCAGTACTGAGGGAGTGCTGCACTGTCGAAGGGTCAGTACTGAGGGAGTGCCGCACTGTCGGAGGGTCAGTACTGAGGGAGCACCGCGCTGTCTGATGGTCAGCACTGAGGGAGCACCGCGCTGTCAGAGGGTCAGTCTGAGGGATTGCCGCACTGTCAGAGGGTCAGTAATGAGGGAGTGCCACACTGTCGGAGATTCAGTACTGAGGGAGTGCCGCACAGTCGGAGGGTCATTACTGAGGGAGTGCCGCACTGTCGGAGGGTCTGTACTGAGAGACAGCCGCGATGTCGGTGGATCAATAATAAGGGAGCGCCGCGCTGTCGGAGGGTCAGTACTGAGGGAGTGCTGCACTGTCGGAGGGTCAGTACTGAGGGAGTGCTGCACGGTCGGAGGGTCAGTCCTGAGGGAGCACCACACTGTCGGAGGGTCAGTACTGAGGGAGCACCGCACTGTCGGAGGGTCAGTAGTGAGGGAGAGCCACAATGTCAGGGGATGAATACTGAGAGCGGGCCGCACTTTCTGATGGTCAGTACTGAGGGAACGCCGCACTGTCGGAGGGTCAGTATTGTGGGAGCGCCGCACTGTTGAAGGGTCAGGACTGAGGGAGTGCCGCACTGTTGAAGGGTCAGGACTGAGGGAGTGCCGCACTGTTGAAGGGTCAGGTCTGAGGGAGTGCCGCACTGTCGAAGGGTCAGTACTGAGGGAGTGCCGCACTGTCGGAGGGTCAGTACTGAGGGAGTGCAGCACTGTCGGAGGGTCAGTACTGAGGGAGTGCCGCCCTGTCGGAGGGTCAGTACTGAGAGAGCGCCGCACTGTCGGAGGGTCAGTACTGAGGGAGTGCCGCACTGTCGGAGGGTCAGTACTGAGGGAGTGCCGCACTGTGGAAGGGTCAGGACTGAGGGAGCGCCGCACTGTCGGAGGGTCAGTACTGAGGGAGTGCCGCACTGTTGAAGGGTCAGGACTGAGGGAGTGCCGCCCTGTCGGAGGGTCAGTACTGAGGGAGTGCCGCCCTGTCGGAGGGTCAGTGCTGAGTGAGAGCCGCGCTGTCGGGGGGGTCAGTACTGATGGAATGCTGCACTGTTGAAGGGTCAGTACTGAGGGAGTGCCGCCCTGTCGGAGGGTCAGTACTGAGGGAGTGCTGCACTGTCGGAGGGTCAGTACTGAGGGAGAGCTGCATTGTCGGAGGGTCAGTACTGAGGGAGAGCAGCACTGTCAGAGTGTCAGTACTGATGGAATGCCGCACTGTTGAAGGGTCATTACTGAGGGAGTGTCGCACTGTCGGAGGGTCAGTACTGAGGGAGAAGCACAGTGTTGGAGGGTCAGTACTGAGGGAATGCCGCACTGTCGGAGGGTCAGTACTGAGGGAGTGCTGCACTGTCGGAGGGTCAGTACTGAGGGAGTGTCGCACTGTCGGAGTGTCAGCACTGAGGGAGCAGCACAGTGTTGGAGGGTCAGTACTGAGGGAATGCCGCAATGTCGGAGGGTCAGGACTGAGGGAGTGTCACACTGTCGGAGTGTCAGTACTGAGGGAGTGCTGCTCTGTCGGAGGGTCAGTACTGAGGGAGTGCTGCACTGTCGGAGGGTCAGCACTGAGGGAGCAGCACAGTGTTGGAGGGTCAGTACTGTGGGAATGCCGCACTGTCGGAGGGTCAGTACTGAGGGAATGCCGCACTGTCGGAGGGTCAGTACTGAGGGAGCACTGCGCTGTCTGATGGTCAGCACAGACGGAGCACCGCGTTGTCAGGGGGTCAGTACTGAAGGAATGCCGGACTGTCGGATGTTCAGTACTGAGGGAGTGCCGCACTGTCGGAGGGTCTGTACTGAGGGAGTGCCCCACTGTCGGAGGGTCAGTACTGAGAGAGAGCCGCAATGTCGGAGGATCAGTATTGAGGGAGTGCCCCACTGTCGGAGGGTCAGTACTGAGAGAGAGCCGCAATGTCGGAGGATCAGTACTGAGGGAGCGCCGCGCTGTCGGAGGGTCAGAACTGAGGGAGTGCTGCACTGTCGGAGGGTCAGTACTGAGGGAGTGCCACACTGTCAGGGGGTCAGTACTGAGGGAGTACCACAATGTCAGGGGGTCAGTACTGAGGGAGCGCCACACTGTCGGAGGTTCAGTACTGAGGGAGTGCTGCACTGTCGGAGGGACAGTACTGAGGGAGTGCCGCACTGTCGGAGGGTCAGTACTGAGGGAGCAGCGCAATGTCAGAGGGTCAGTACTGAGGGAGCACCGCATTGTTCGTGGGTCGGTACTGAGGGAGTGCCGCACAGTTGGAGGTTCAGTACTGAGGGAGCACCACACTGTCAGGGGGTCGGTACTGAGGGAGATCCATACTTTCAGAGGTTCAGTACTGAGGGAGTGCCGCACTGTCGGAGGGTCAGTACTGAGGGAGTGCCACACTGTCGGAGGGTCAGTACTGAGGGAGTGCCGTACTGATGGAGGGTCCGCACTGGGGGAGTTCCACAATGTTGATGGTTAGTACTGAGGGAGTGCCGCACTGTCGGAGGGTCAGTACTGAGGGAACGCCGCACTGTCGGAGGGTCAGTCCTGAGGGAGTGCCGCACTGTCGGAGGGTCAGTACTAAGGCAGTGCCGCACTGTCGGAGTGTCAGCACTGAGGGAGCACCACAGTGTCAGAGGGTCAGTATTGTGGGAGCGCCGCACTGTTGAAGGGTCAGGACTGAGGGAGCGCCGCACTGTCGGATGTTCAGTACTGAGGGAGTGCCGCACTGTCGGAGGGTCAGTACTGAGGGAGTGCTGCACTGTCAAAGGGTCAGTACTGAGGGAGCGCCGCATTGTCGGATGTTCAATACGGAGGGAGTGCTGCACTGCTGAAGGGTCAGTACTGAGGGAGCACCGCACTGTCAGAGGGTCTGTACTGAGGGAGTGCCACACTGTTAGAGGGTCAGTACTGATGGACTGCCGCACTGTCGGAGGTTCAGTACTGAGGGAGTGCCATACTGTCAGAGATTCAGTACTGAGGGAGTGCCTCACAGTCGCAGGGTCAGTACTGAGGGAGTGCCACACTGTCGGAGGGTCTGTACTGAGGGAGTGCCCCACTGTCGGAGGGTCAGTACTGAGAGACAGCCGCGATGTCAGTGGATCAGTACCGAGGGAGCGCCGCGCTGTCGGAGGGTCAGTACTGAGGGAGTGCTGCACTGTCAGAGGGTCAGTACTGAGGGAGCACCACACTGTCAGGGGGTCGGTACTGAGGGAGATCCATACTTTCGGAGGTTCAGTACTGAGGGAGTGCCGCACTATCGGAGGTTCAGTACTGAGGGAGTGCCACACTGTCGGAGGGTCAGTACTGAGGGAGTGCCGTACTGATGGAGGGTCCGCACTGGGGGAGTTCCACAATGTTGATGGTTAGTACTGAGGGAGTGCCGCACTGTCGGAGGGTCAGTACTGAGGGAGCACTGCGCTGTCTGATGGTCAGCACAGAGGGAGCACCGCGTTGTCAGGGGGTCAGTACTGAAGGAGTGCCATAATTTCGGAGGTTCAGTACTGAGGGAGTGCCACACTGTCGGAGGGTCAGTCTGAGGGATTTCCGCACTGTCGGACGTTCAGTACTGAGGGAGTGCCGCACTGTCAGGGGGTCGGTACTGAGGGAACGCCGCACTGTCGGAGGGTCAGTATTGTGGGAGCGCCGCACTGTTGAAGAGTCAGTACTGAGGGAGTGCCAACCTGTTGGAGGGTCAGTACTGAGAGAGAGCCGCGCTGTCGGGGGGTCAGTACTAAGGGTGTGCTGCACTGTCAGAGTGTCAGTACTGATGGAATGCCGTACTGTTGAAGGGTCAGTACTGAGGGAGTGCCGCACTGTCGGAGGGTCAGTACTGAGGGAGTGCTGCACTGTCGGAGGGTCAGTCCTGAGGGAGCACCGCACTGTCGGAGGGTTGGTAGTGAGGGAGTGCCACAATGTCAGGGGATGAATACTGAGAGCGGGCCGCACTGTCTGCTGGTCAGTACTGAGGGAACGCCGCACTGTCGGAGGGTCAGTATTGTGGGAGCGCCGCACTGTTGAAGGGTCAGGACTGAGGGAATGCCGCACTGTCGGAGGGTCAGTACTGAGGGAGTGCTGCACTGTCGGAGGGTCAGTACTAAGGCAGTGCCGCACTGTCGGAGTGTCAGCACTGAGGGAGCACCACAGTGTCAGAGGGTCAGTATTGTGGGAGCGCCGCACTGTTGAAGGGTCAGGACTGAGGGAGCGCCGCACTGTCGGATGTTCAGTACTGAGGGAGTGCCGCACTGTCGGAGGGTCAGTACTGAGGGAGTGCTGCACTGTCAAAGGGTCAGTACTGAGGGAGCGCCGCATTGTCGGATGTTCAATACGGAGGGAGTGCTGCACTGCTGAAGGGTCAGTACTGAGGGAGCACCGCACTGTCAGAGGGTCTGTACTGAGGGAGTGCCACACTGTTAGAGGGTCAGTACTGATGGACTGCCGCACTGTCGGAGGTTCAGTACTGAGGGAGTGCCATACTGTCAGAGATTCAGTACTGAGGGAGTGCCTCACAGTCGCAGGGTCAGTACTGAGGGAGTGCCACACTGTCGGAGGGTCTGTACTGAGGGAGTGCCCCACTGTCGGAGGGTCAGTACTGAGAGACAGCCGCGATGTCAGTGGATCAGTACCGAGGGAGCGCCGCGCTGTCGGAGGGTCAGTACTGAGGGAGTGCTGCACTGTCAGAGGGTCAGTACTGAGGGAGCACCACACTGTCAGGGGGTCGGTACTGAGGGAGATCCATACTTTCGGAGGTTCAGTACTGAGGGAGTGCCGCACTATCGGAGGTTCAGTACTGAGGGAGTGCCACACTGTCGGAGGGTCAGTACTGAGGGAGTGCCGTACTGATGGAGGGTCCGCACTGGGGGAGTTCCACAATGTTGATGGTTAGTACTGAGGGAGTGCCGCACTGTCGGAGGGTCAGTACTGAGGGAGCACTGCGCTGTCTGATGGTCAGCACAGAGGGAGCACCGCGTTGTCAGGGGGTCAGTACTGAAGGAGTGCCATAATTTCGGAGGTTCAGTACTGAGGGAGTGCCACACTGTCGGAGGGTCAGTCTGAGGGATTTCCGCACTGTCGGACGTTCAGTACTGAGGGAGTGCCGCACTGTCAGGGGGTCGGTACTGAGGGAACGCCGCACTGTCGGAGGGTCAGTATTGTGGGAGCGCCGCACTGTTGAAGAGTCAGTACTGAGGGAGTGCCAACCTGTTGGAGGGTCAGTACTGAGAGAGAGCCGCGCTGTCGGGGGGTCAGTACTAAGGGTGTGCTGCACTGTCAGAGTGTCAGTACTGATGGAATGCCGTACTGTTGAAGGGTCAGTACTGAGGGAGTGCCGCACTGTCGGAGGGTCAGTACTGAGGGAGTGCTGCACTGTCGGAGGGTCAGTCCTGAGGGAGCACCGCACTGTCGGAGGGTTGGTAGTGAGGGAGTGCCACAATGTCAGGGGATGAATACTGAGAGCGGGCCGCACTGTCTGCTGGTCAGTACTGAGGGAACGCCGCACTGTCGGAGGGTCAGTATTGTGGGAGCGCCGCACTGTTGAAGGGTCAGGACTGAGGGAATGCCGCACTGTCGGAGGGTCAGTACTGAGGGAGTGCTGCACTGTCGGAGGGTCAGTACTAAGGGAGTGTCGCACTGTCGGAGGGTCAGTACTGAGGGAATGCCGCACTGTCGGAGGGTCAGTACTGAGGGAATGCCGCACTGTTGGAGGGTCAGTACCGAGGGAGTGCCGCGCTGTCGGAGGGTCAGTACTGAGGGAGTGCTGCACTGTCGAAGGGTCAGTACTGAGGGAGTGTCGCACTGTCGGAGGGTCAGTACTGAGGGAATGCCGCACTGTCGGAGGGTCAGTACTGAGGGAATGCCGCACTGTCGGAGGGTCAGTACTGAGGGAGTGCCGCACTGTCGGAGGGTCAGTACTGAGGGAGTGCCGCACTGTCGGAGGGTCAGTACTGAGGGAGTGCCACACTGTCGGAGGGTCAGTACTGAGGGAGTGCCGTACTGATGGAGGGTCCGCACTGGGGGAGTTCCACAATGTTGATGGTTAGTACTGAGGGAGTGCCGCACTGTCGGAGGGTCAGTACTGAGAAAACGCCGCACTGTCGGAGGGTCAGTCCTGAGGGAGTGCCGCACTGTCAGGGGGTCGGTACTGAGGGAGATCCATACTTTCAGAGGTTCAGTACTGAGGGAGTGCCGCACTGTCGGAGGGTCAGTACTGAGGGAGTGCCACACTGTCGGAGGGTCAGTACTGAGGGAGTCGGTACTGATGGAGGGTCCGCACTGGGGGAGTTCCACAATGTTGATGGTTAGTACTGAGGGAGTGCCGCACTGTCGGAGGGTCAGTACTGAGGGAACGCCGCACTCTCGGAGGGTCAGTCCTGAGGGAGTGCCGCACTGTCGGAGGGTCAGTACTAAGGCAGTGCCGCACTGTCGGAGTGTCAGCTCTGAGGGAGCACCACAGTGTCAGAGGGTCAGTATTGTGGGAGCGCCGCACTGTTGAAGGGTCAGGACTGAGGGAGCGCCGCACTGTCGGATGTTCAGTACTGAGGGAGTGCCGCACTGTCGGAGGGTCAGTACTGAGGGAGTGCTGCACTGTCAAAGGGTCAGTACTGAGGGAGCGCCGCATTGTCGGATGTTCAATACGGAGGGAGTGCCGCACTGCTGAAGGGTCAGTACTGAGGGAGCAGGGCACTGTCAGAGGGTCTGTACTGAGGGAGTGCCACACTGTCAGAGGGTCAGTACTGAGGGAACGCTGCACTGTTAGAGGGTCAGTACTGATGGACTGCCGCACTGTCGGAGGTTCAGTACTGAGGGAGTGCCATACTGTCAGAGATTCAGTACTGAGGGTGTGCCTCACAGTCGCAGGGTCAGTACTGAGGGAGTGCCGCACTGTCGGAGGGTCAGTACAGAGGGAGTGCTGCACTGTCAGAGGGTCAGTACTGAGGGAGCACCACACTGTCAGGGGGTCGGTACTGAGGGAGATCCATACTTTCGGAGGTTCAGTACTGAGGGAGTGCCGCACTGTCGGAGGTGCAGTACTGAGGGAGTGCCACACTGTCGGAGGGTCAGTACTGAGGGAGTGCCGTACTGATGGAGGGTCCGCACTGGGGGAGTTCCACAATGTTGATGGTTAGTACTGAGGGAGTGCCGCACTGTCGGAGTGTCAGCACTGAGGGAGAAGCACAGTGTTGGAGGGTCAGTACTGAGGGAATGCCGCACTGTCGGAGGGTCAGTACTGAGGGAGTGCTGCACTGTCGGAGGGTCAGTACTGAGGGAGTGCTGCACTGTCGGAGGGTCAGTACTGAGGGAGTGTCGCACTGTCGGAGTGTCAGCCCTGAGGGAGCAGCACAGTGTTGGAGGGTCAGTACTGAGGGAACGCCGCACTGTCGGAGGGTCAGTCCTGAGGGAGTGCCGCACTGTCGGAGGGTCAGTACTAAGGCAGTGCCGCACTGTCGGTGTGTCAGCACTGAGGGAGCACCACAGTGTCAGAGGGTCAGTATTGTGGGAGCGCCGCACTGTTGAAGGGTCAGGACTGAGGGAGCGCCGCACTGTCGGATGTTCAGTACTGAGGGAGTGCCGCACTGTCGGAGGGTCAGTACTGAGGGAGTGCTGCACTGTCAAAGGGTCAGTACTGAGGGAGCGCCGCATTGTCGGATGTTCAATACGGAGGGAGTGCCGCACTGCTGAAGGGTCAGTACTGAGGGAGCACCGCACTGTCAGAGGGTCTGTACTGAGGGAGTGCCACACTGTCAGAGGGTCAGTACTGAGGGAACGCTGCACTGTTAGAGGGTCAGTACTGATGGACTGCCGCACTGTCGGAGGTTCAGTACTGAGGGAGTGCCATACTGTCAGAGATTCAGTACTGAGGGAGTGCCTCACAGTCGCAGGGTCAGTACTGAGGGAGTGCCGCACTGTCGGAGGGTCTGTACTGAGGGAGTGCCCCACTGTCGGAGGGTCAGTACTGAGAGACAGCCGCGATGTCGGTGGATCAGTACCGAGGGAGCGCCGCGCTGTCGGAGGGTCAGTACTGAGGGAGTGCTGCACTGTCAGAGGGTCAGTACTGAGGGAGCACCACACTGTCAGGGGGTCGGTACTGAGGGAGATCCATACTTTCAGAGGTTCAGTACTGAGGGAGTGCCGCACTGTCGGAGGTTCAGTACTGAGGGAGTGCCACACTGTCGGAGGGTCAGTACTGAGGGAGTGCCGTACTGATGGAGGGTCCGCACTGGGGGAGTTCCACAATGTTGATGGTTAGTACTGAGGGAGTGCCGCACTGTCGGAGTGTCAGCACTGAGGGAGAAGCACAGTGTTGGAGGGTCAGTACTGAGGGAATGCCGCACTGTCGGAGGGTCAGTACTGAGGGAGTGCTGCACTGTCGGAGGGTCAGTACTGAGGGAGTGCTGCACTGTCGGAGGGTCAGTACTGAGGGAGTGTCGCACTGTCGGAGTGTCAGCACTGAGGGAGCAGCACAGTGTTGGAGGGTCAGTACTGAGGGAATGCTGCACTGTCGGAGTGTCAGTACTGAGGGAGTGCTGCACTGTCGGAGGGTCAGGACTGAGGGAGTGTCACACTGTCGGAGTGTCAGCACTGAGGGAGCAGCACAGTGTTGGAGGGTCAGTACTGAGGGAATGCCGCACTGTCGGAGGGTCAGTACTGAGGGAGCACCGCGCTGTCGGAGGGTCAGTACTGAGGGAGCGCCGCACTGTCGGAGGGTCAGTACTGAGGGAGTGCCGCACTGTCGGAGGGTCAGTACTGAGGGAGTGCCGCACTGTCGGAGGGTCAGCACTGAGGGAGCAGCACAGTGTTGGAGGGTCAGTACTGAGGGAATGCCGCACTGTCGGAGGGTCAGTACTGAGGGATTGCCGCACTGTCGGAGGGTCAGTACTGAGGGAGTGCCACACTGTCGGAGGGTCAGTACTGAGGGAGCACTGCGCTGTCTGATGGTCAGCACAGAGGGAGCACCGCGTTGTCAGGGGTTCAGTACTGAAGGAGTGCCAGAATTTCGGAGGTTCAGTACTGAGGGAGTGCCACACTGTCGGAGGGTCAGTATGAGGGATGTCCGCACTGTCAGAGGGTCAGTATTGAGGGAGTGCTGCACTATCGGAGGGTCAGTACTGAGGGAGCACACACTGTTGGAGGTTTAGTACTGAGGGAGTGCCACACTGTCGGAGGTTCAGTACTGAGGGAGTGCCGCACTGTCAGGGGGTCGGTACTCAGGGAGCGCCACACTTTCGGAGGTTCTGTACTGAGGGAGTGCCGCACTGTCGGAGATTCAGTCCTGAGGGAGCACCGCGCTGTCAGAGGGTCAGTACTGATGGAATGCCGCACTGTTGAAGGGTCATTACTGAGGGAGTGTCGCATTGTCGGAGTGTCAGCACTGAGGGAGAAGCACAGTGTTGGAGGGTCAGTACTGAGGGAATGCCGCACTGTCGGAGGGTCAGTACTGAGGGAGTGCTGCACTGTCGGAGGGTCAGTACTGAGGGAGTGTCGCACTGTCGGAGTGTCAGCACTGAGGGAGCAGCACAGTGTTGGAGGGTCAGTACTGAGGGAATGCTGCACTGTCGGAGTGTCAGTACTGAGGGAGTGCTGCACTGTTGGAGGGTCAGGACTGAGGGAGTGTCACACTGTCGGAGTGTCAGCACTGAGGGAGCAGCACAGTGTTGGAGGGTCAGTACTGAGGGAATGCCGCACTGTCGGAGGATCAGTACTGAGGGAGCACCGCGCTGTCTGATGGTCAGCACTGAGGGAGCACCGCGCTGTCAGAGGGTCAGTCTGAGGGATTGCCGCACTGTCAGAGGGTCAGTAATGAGGGAGTGCCACACTGTCGGAGATTCAGTACTGAGGGAGTGCCGCACAGTCGGAGGGTCAGTACTGAGGGAGTGCCGCACTGTCGGAGGGTCTGTACTGAGAGACAGCCGCGATGTCGGTGGATCAATAATAAGGGAGCGCCGCGCTGTCGGAGGGTCAGTACTGAGGGAGTGCTGCACTGTCGGAGGGTCAGTACTGAGGGAGTGCTGCACTGTCGGAGGGTCAGTCCTGAGGGAGCACCACACTGTCGGAGGGTCAGTACTGAGGGAGCAACGCACTGTCGGAGGGTCAGTAGTGAGGGAGAGCCACAATGTCAGGGGATGAATACTGAGAGCGGGCCGCACTGTCTGATGGTCAGTACTGAGGGAACGCCGCACTGTCGGAGGGTCAGTATTGTGGGAGCGCCGCACTGTTGAAGGGTCAGGACTGAGGGAGTGCCGCACTGTTGAAGGGTCAGGACTGAGGGAGTGCCGCACTGTTGAAGGGTCAGGTCTGAGGGAGTGCCGCACTGTCGAAGGGTCAGTACTGAGGGAGTGCTGCACTGTCGGAGGGTCAGCACTGAGGGAGCAGCACAGTGTTGGAGGGTCAGTACTGAGGGAATGCCGCACTGTCGGAGGGTCAGTACTGAGGGAATGCCGCACTGTCGGAGGGTCAGTACTGAGGGAGCACTGCGCTGTCTGATGGTCAGCACAGAGGGAGCACCGCGTTGTCAGGGGGTCAGTACTGAAGGAATGCCGGACTGTCGGATGTTCAGTACTGAGGGAGTGCCGCACTGTCGGAGGGTCTGTACTGAGGGAGTGCCCCACTGTCGGAGGGTCAGTACTGAGAGAGAGCCGCAATGTCGGAGGATCAGTATTGAGGGAGTGCCCCACTGTCGGAGGGTCAGTACTGAGAGAGAGCCGCAATGTCGGAGGATCAGTACTGAGGGAGCGCCGCGCTGTCGGAGGGTCAGAACTGAGGGAGTGCTGCACTGTCAAAGGGTCAGTACTGAGGGAGCGCCGCATTGTCGGATGTTCAATACGGAGGGAGTGCCGCACTGCTGAAGGGTCAGTACTGAGGGAGCACCGCACTGTCAGAGGGTCTGTACTGAGGGAGTGCCACACTGTCAGAGGGTCAGTACTGAGGGGAACGCTGCACTGTTAGAGGGTCAGTACTGATGGACTGCCGCACTGTCGGAGGTTCAGTACTGAGGGGAGTGCCATACTGTCAGAGATTCAGTACTGAGGGAGTGCCTCACAGTCGCAGGGTCAGTACTGAGGGAGTGCCGCACTGTCGGAGGGTCTGTACTGAGGGAGTGCCCCACTGTCGGAGGGTCAGTACTGAGAGACAGCCGCGATGTCAGTGGATCAGTACCGAGGGAGCGCCGCGCTGTCGGAGGGTCAGTACTGAGGGAGTGCTGCACTGTCAGAGGGTCAGTACTGAGGGAGCACCACACTGTCAGGGGGTCGGTACTGAGGGAGATCCATACTTTCGGAGGTTCAGTACTGAGGGAGTGCCGCTCTGTCGGAGGTTCAGTAATGAGGGAGTGCCCCACTGTCGGAGGGTCAGTACTGAGAGAGAGCCGCAATGTCGGAGGATCAGTATTGAGGGAGAGCCCCACTGTCGGAGGGTCAGTACTGAGATAAAGCCGCAATGTCGGAGGATCAGTACTGAGGGAGCGCCGCGCTGTCGGAGGGTCAGAACTGAGGGAGTGCTGCACTGTCAAAGGGTCAGTACTGAGGGAGCGCCGCATTGTCGGATGTTCAATACGGAGGGAGTGCCGCACTGCTGAAGGGTCAGTACTGAGGGAGCACCGCACTGTCAGAGGGTCTGTACTGAGGGAGTGCCACACTGTCAGAGGGTCAGTACTGAGGGAACGCTGCACTGTTAGAGGGTCAGTACTGATGGACTGCCGCACTGTCGGAGGTTCAGTACTGAGGGAGTGCCATACTGTCAGAGATTCAGTACTGAGGGAGTGCCTCACAGTCGCAGGGTCAGTACTGAGGGAGTGCCGCACTGTCGGAGGGTCTGTACTGAGGGAGTGCCCCACTGTCGGAGGGTCAGTACTGAGAGACAGCCGCGATGTCAGTGGATCAGTACCGAGGGAGCGCCGCGCTGTTGGAGGGTCAGTACTGAGGGAGTGCTGCACTGTCAGAGGGTCAGTACTGAGGGAGCACCACACTGTCAGGGGGTCGGTACTGAGGGAGATCCATACTTTCGGAGGTTCAGTACTGAGGGAGTGCCGCACTGTCGGAGGTTCAGTACTGAGGGAGTGCCACACTGTCGGAGGGTCAGTACTGAGGGAGTGCCGTACTGATGGAGGGTCCGCACTGGGGGAGTTCCACAATGTTGATGGTTAGTACTGAGGGAGTGCCGCACTGTCGGAGGGTCAGAACTGAGGGAGCACTGCGCTGTCTGATGGTCAGCACAGAGGGAGCACCGCGTTGTCAGGGGTTCAGTACTGAAGGAGTGCCATAATTTCAGAGGTTCAGTACTGAGGGAGTGCCACACTGTCGGAGGGTCAGTCTGAGGGATTTCCGCACTGTCGGACGTTCAGTACTGAGGGAGTGCCGCACTGTCAGGGGGTCGGTACTGAGGGAACGCCGCACTGTCGGAGGGTCAGTATTGTGGGAGCGCCGCACTGTTGAAGGGTCAGTACTGAGGGGAGTGCCAACCTGTTGGAGGGTCAGTACTGAGAGAGAGCCGCGCTGTCGGGGGGGTCAGTACTAAGGGTGTGCTGCACTGTCAGAGTGTCAGTACTGATGGAATGCCGTACTGTTGAAGGGTCAGTACTGTGGGAGTGCCGCACTGTCGGAGGGTCAGTACTGAGGGAGTGCTGCACTGTCGGAGGGTCAGTCCTGAGGGAGCACCGCACTGTCGGAGGGTTGGTAGTGAGGGAGTGCCACAATGTCAGGGGATGAATACTGAGAGCAGGCCGCACAGTCTGCTGGTCAGTACTGAGGGAACGCCGCACTGTCCGGAGGGTCAGTATTGTGGGAGCGCCGCACTGTTGAAGGGTCAGGACTGAGGGAATGCCGCACTGTCGGAGGGTCAGTACTGAGGGAGTGCTGCACTGTCGGAGGGTCAGTACTGAGGGAGTGTCGCACTGTCGGAGGGTCAGTACTGAGGGAATGCCGCACTTTCGGAGGGTCAGTACTGAGGGAATGCCGCACTGTTGGAGGGTCAGTACCGAGGGAGTGCCGCGCTGTCGGAGGGTCAGTACTGAGGGAGTGCTGCACTGTCGAAGGGTCAGTACTGAGTGAGTGTCGCACTGTCGGAGGGGTCAGTACTGAGGGAATGCCGCACTGTCGGAGGGTCAGTACTGAGGGAATGCCGCACTGTCGGAGGGTCAGTACTGAGGGAGTGCCGCACTGTCGGAGGGTCAGTACTGAGGGAGTGCCGCACTGTCGGAGGGTCAGTACTGAGGGAGTGCCACACTGTCGGAGGGTCAGTACTGAGGGAGTGCCGTACTGATGGAGGGTCCGCACTGGGGGAGTTCCACAATGTTGATGGTTAGTACTGAGGGAGTGCCGCACTGTCGGAGGGTCAGTACTGAGGGAACGCCGCACTGTCGGAGGGTCAGTCCTGAGGGAGTGCCGCACTGTCGGAGGGTCAGTACTAAGGCAGTGCCGCACTGTCGGAGTGTCAGCACTGAGGGAGCACCACAGTGTCAGAGGGTCAGTATTGTGGGGAGCGCCGTACTGTTGAAGGGTCAGGACTGAGGGAGCGCCGCACTGTCGGATGTTCAGTACTGAGGGAGTGCCGCACTGTCGGAGGGTCAGTACTGAGGGAGTGCTGCACTGTCAAAGGGTCAGTACTGAGGGAGCGCCGCATTGTCGGATGTTCAATACGGAGGGGAGTGCCGCACTGCTGAAGGGTCAGCACTGAGGGAGCACCGCACTGTCAGAGGGTCTGTACTGAGGGAGTGCCACACTGTCAGAGGGTCAGTACTGAGGGAACGCTGCACTGTTAGAGGGTCAGTACTGATGGACTGCCGCACTGTCGGAGGTTCAGTACTGAGGGAGTGCCATACTGTCAGAGATTCAGTACTGAGGGAGTGCCTCACAGTCGCAGGGTCAGTACTGAGGGAGTGCCGCACTGTCGGAGGGTCTGTACTGAGGGAGTGCCCCACTGTCGGAGGGTCAGTACTGAGAGACAGCCACGATGTCGGTGGATCAGTACCGAGGGAGCGCCGCGCTGTCGGAGGGTAAGTACTGAGGGAGTGCTGCACTGTCAGAGGGTCAGTACTGAGGGAGCACCACACTGTCAGGGGGTCGGTACTGAGGGAGATCCATACTTTCGGAGGTTCAGTACTGAGGGAGTGCCGCACTATCGGAGGTTCAGTACTGAGGGAGTGCCACACCTTCGGAGGGTCAGTACTGAGGGAGTGCGTACTGATGGAGGGTCCGCACTGGGGGAGTTCCACAATGTTGATGGTTAGTACTGAGGGAGTGCCGCACTGTCGGAGGGTCAGTACTGAACGAGCACTGCGCTGTCTGATGGTCAGCACAGAGGGAGCACCGCGTTGTCAGGGGGTCAGTACTGAAGGAGTGCCATAATTTCGGAGGGTTCAGTACTGAGGGAGTGCCACACTGTAGGAGGGTCAGTCTGAGGGATTTCCGCACTGTCGGACGTTCAGTACTGAGGGAGTGCCGCACTGTCAGGGGGTCGGTACTGAGGGAACGCCGCACTGTCGGAGGGTCAGTATTGTGGGAGCGCCGCACTGTTGAAGGGTCAGTACTGAGGGAGTGCCAACCTGTTGGAGGGTCAGTACTGAGAGAGAGCCGCGCTGTCGGGGGGTCAGTACTAAGGGTGTGCTGCACTGTCAGAGTGTCAGTACTGATGGAATGCCGTACTGTTGAAGGGTCAGTACTGAGGGAGTGCCGCACTGTCGGAGGGTCAGTACTGAGGGAGTGCTGCACTGTCGGAGGGTCAGTCCTGAGGGAGCACCGCACTGTCGGAGGGTTGGTAGTGAGGGGAGTGCCACAATGTCAGGGGATGAATACTGAGAGCAGGCCGCACTGTCTGCTGGTCAGTACTGAGGGAACGCCGCACTGTCGGAGGGTCAGTATTGTGGGAGCGCCGCACTGTTGAAGGGTCAGGACTGAGGGAATGCCGCACTGTCGGAGGGTCAGTACTGAGGGAGTGCTGCACTGTCGGAGGGTCAGTACTGAGGGAGTGTCGCACTGTCGGAGGGTCAGTACTGAGGGAATGCCGCACTTTCGGAGGGTCAGTACTGAGGGAATGCCGCACTGTTGGAGGGTCAGTACCGAGGGAGTGCCGCGCTGTCGGAGGGTCAGTACTGAGGGAGTGCTGCACTGTCGAAGGGTCAGTACTGAGGGGAGTGTCGCACTGTCGGAGGGTCAGTACTGAGGGAATGCCGCACTGTCGGAGGGTCAGTACTGAGGGAATGCCGCACTGCCGGAGGGTCAGTACTGAGGGAGTGCCGCACTGTCGGAGGGTCAGTACTGAGGGGAGTGCCGCACTGTCGGAGGGTCAGTACTGAGGGAGCACTGCGCTGTCTGATGGTCAGCACAGAGGGAGCACCGCGTTGTCAGGGGGTCAGTACTGAAGGAGTGCCAGAATTTCGGAGGTTCAGTACTGAGGGAGTGCCACACTGTCGGAGGGTCAGTCTGAGGGATTTCCGCACTGTCGGACGTTCAGTACTGAGGGAGTGCCGCACTGTCAGGGGGTCGGTACTGAGGGAACGCCGCACTGTCGGAGGGTCAGTATTGTGGGAGCGCCGCACTGTTGAAGGGTCAGTACTGAGGGAGTGCCAACCTGTTGGAGGGTCAGTACTGAGAGAGAGCCGCGCTGTCGGCGGGTCAGTACTAAGGGTGTGCTGCACTGTCAGAGTGTCAGTACTGATGGAATGCCGTACTGTTGAAGGGTCAGTACTGAGGGAGTGCCGCACTGTCGGAGGGTCAGTACTGAGGGAGTGCTGCACTGTCGGAGGGTCAGTCCTGAGGGAGAACCGCACTGTCGGAGGGTTGGTAGTGAGGGAGTGCCACAATGTCAGGGGATGAATCCTGAGAGCGGGCCGCACTGTCTGCTGGTCAGTACTGAGGGAACGCCGCACTGTCGGAGGGTCAGTATTGTGGGAGCGCCGCACTGTTGAAGGGTCAGGACTGAGGGAATGCTGCACTGTCGGAGGGTCAGTACTGAGGGAGTGCTGCACTGTCGGAGGGTCAGTACTGAGGGAGTGTCGCACTGTCGGAGGGGTCAGTACTGAGGGAATGCCGCACTGTCGGAGGGTCAGTACTGAGGGAATGCTGCACTGTTGGAGGGTCAGTACCGAGGGAGTGCCGCGCTGTCGGAGGGTCAGTACTGAGGGAGTGCTGCACTGTCGAAGGGTCAGTACTGAGGGAGTGTCGCACTGTCGGAGGGTCAGTACTGAGGGAATGCCGCACTGTCGGAGGGTCAGTACTGAGGGAATGCCGCACTGTCGGAGGGTCAGTACTGAGGGAGTGCCGCACTGTCGGAGGTTCAGTACTGAGGGAGTGCCATACTGTCAGAGATTCAGTACTGAGGGAGTGCCTCACAGTCGCAGGGTCAGTACTGAGGGAGTGCCGCACTGTCGGAGGGTCCTGTACTGAGGGAGTGCCCCACTGTCGGAGGGTCAGTACTGAGAGACAGCCGCGATGTCGGTGGATCAGTACCGAGGGAGCGCCGCGCTGTCGGAGGGTCAGTACTGAGGGAGTGCTGCACTGTCAGAGGGTCAGTACTGAGGGAGCACCACACTGTCAGGGGGTCGGTACTGAGGGAGATCCATACTTTCAGA